>JAOPHQ010001749.1:0-5000 GCA_030340625.1 Merluccius polli | reverse complement strand
TTTGTTTTGCCACATCTCACATAAGAAACGCTGTGGCAGTTTCAAACTCAACAATGTCTCCCCATAATGACAAATCATTTCACGATTAATTACTAAACAATGACAAAAAAACACAATAACTAACATTACAATGCTACTATGCTTCCAAAATGGTGGCAGTCATCGCAAAGCCCTATAGGTGAACAAAAAAATAAATATATACTGCTTTTACTTTTATCCATACTTGAGTCTTAGGTATACAGTAAATCCATAGGTCATTTGAGGACAAGGTGACCAACATTTCAATAATTGTTTCGCAATGGGTAAACAGGAATCGTTGGTACGTCTCTGGTACGTCAGTGGCAGTGGGCTATCAGAGGGCTGGTTCTCTCATGGTGCTTAGCAGTGTGTAATTTGAGCAATGACTCATTTTGAGCAAGTTGAGCAGAACAGGCGGTAAGAATGGAAAATTACCCCACAGGTTGATTTGACCTATCTTGTTACCTGACACTTTCCTCTTTTTTTTTGTTGGGTGGGGGGGGGGGGTGGTGGAGAGAAACAGTGGAAAGAAAAACAGAATTTGTATCGGCCCCTCCCCCCTGGTTCCCTCACAAAGCAAAAAAACTCAGTTGTCTGTATAGTGACTAATGACCAGAGATGCTGGATAACTTACTTATGTGGATGCCGGTTGCAAATGAGCAATGGAAGCCACTTATCTCCCTCCGAGGAACAACAGCATGCATATATAAACCTTTCTAGGGGAATGAACTGTGTTCGCTACACTGCCGCAAGACTACATGACAGCATAATTTCTTTCAGGACGAATACAGTAATAGCTTATCTTCATCTGCAAAACACAAAAAGAAACAAAACAACAACACTTTATTTAAATCTTGCATACTGACCAAAAATCCTGTACTGCACACAACCACTATTGACACTCCTGTCAAGAAATCCTAATACCGTACTGCAGATACCCGTACTGCAGAAGGGTCTGTTTGGACCGGAGCATCGTGGAGCCTGCTTTTCATCATCAGGATAGAAAGAGGGCGTTTCTTGCTGTGTAACGGTGAGGTGCGCGTGCCAAGTTTCCCGCCCGGAACAGCAGCTCATTAAGTGTTTGATTGTTCTCGCGGCCCCGTGGTTTAAAAGAAAAGTCTCGCCCCAACAGAGCGGATGGGAGAGGAGGAGTCAGGTCTTTGATGTGTAATAATGAGCGGTTAGGTTTTTGGACGGCTGGCCGTGTGTACTTTTGCTGCTGCTGGTTTTGCTTCTATTTTTGCTTCTATAGGTACACACACACACACACACACACACACACACACACACACACACACACACACACACACACACACACACACACACACACACACACACACACACACAGATACAATCAGACACACACACCCACCCAGAGACACCGTCTTGAACGCTTTCCTCTCTCCTCCACCATCTCTCATTCTACCTCTTCTTACATCTGTCACCATTAAAGTCGAGTGTCTGTCTGTAGCCTTCTGCAGCTATCCATCAACCCCCCCCCCCCCCCCCGCCTCCTTTACATTATCCCCTTCCTCTACCACTGATATTTTTAGTCTTCTTTCTTGTTCAAGCCCGCAAATGGGATTTCAATACTACTCCTATTTGTTTCCTTCAAGGTTGAAAGAGAGCAATATCTCTGCCCTCCTCTACTGCTGTATGAGAGAGAGGGAGAGAGGGGGAGAGAGCGAGGCAGCCATCCCCTGCCAATGGGGAAGCAGGAGAGCGGCTTATTGTGATACGGTTTAATTGCTCGATACCCGGTCGGGGGACCGAAGTGATCAGAAGGCATGGGGTGCCGGTTCACAGTCAAACTTGAAAGGGAGTGTTGGGGGGGTGGGGGGGGGAGCGGACATGAGCAGTGTACTGCCCTTTGCGTCAGCAGCACCGGACCTGGGGAATATAGGCGATCTCATCAGTAGCGGAGTGTAGCTTCTGACGTTAGCATGCAGCACTTTTTTTGTTTATTTTTTTTAACACGAGACCATAGGAAAAAAACTGATTCATACACTTCTAGAGACTGTAGATCATGAGGCAAATTTCCAATTGTCAGTCTTTGTGACTTTTAGATCAGCAGCATCATTGCTATACTGGGAGGGTTTAAGGGAAGGTTACATGCTACTGTTGATACCATTTAATGTGCAAACTGTACTAAAAACTGTACTAATACTGTTTAAAAATTTAAAAAGGCATTACAAAAGCAATTACAACATTTTATAAAAAACAATTGCGATACTTAAGTGAATAGATTTTTCCCCAACCCTAGTTAGAACGCAGTGCTGCCTTTACATGTACCTTACATATACATTAACAGGTTCTGAAAATATCATCACCACCACCACAAGTATATTCCCCTGTACTCTATGGCTGCTGCGATTTATGTCCTGCAGCTGGCTCCCGGTGCAGCCCTGCTGGCCACCCTAACACACAGGGCTCTGTACACAGCGCTCTGGCTGCAGGGCTGCCTGAACCCCCACTCAGATATCCAATATCCCTACTGACCCCCCCCCCCCCCCCCACACACACACACACACACACACACACACACACACACACACACACCCTCCCTCAACCTTTATTTCTCACCCCCCCCCCCCCCCCCCCCCCCCCACCTCGCCATTCCATACTCAATCCCCCTTTCCCATCTTTGCAGCTCCCAGCTCACTTAAGAAAACCACTTCTTCGGCTATCCTCTGTCTACTGCAGTGTTTCCCAACTGGGTCCAGACTAGGGATGTGTTTTTCGTGGTCGAATAATCAGTGGGTGGTATGAGCGAATAATCGGTTATTCGGATTCGCCGACAGGGTCAGAAAGGAAACACCTTGCAGTTGCCGAATCCGGTGGAGATGTTCCTATATCCTATTTATTTAGAACTAGATTCATATTCACATTCATTGTTCGAACGGAGCAATGCACGCAGATTGCAAATGTAACGTGGCGGCTGTGTTTTCAAATAAACACTGTAATACTATACACTTCTACTACACTTGTGCAAAAATTAAGTCATTTTTTGCTGCCATGAACGAATAATCGAATAATCGATTATTCTGACCCACCCCTAGTCACGACGGCATCTTGAGTGGCTCACAGAGCATATGTCAAACCTTAATCTTTAGAAAGAAGCCCAGGAATTAACTCATGTTTCAGTGGCTTACTATTTCATGCAGTTTAGCCCCAATTGTTGCAGCTTTTCGTTCGCGTAATGTTTTTAACAGTACATGAAGGCATTGTTGATAACTGCAACATTGGTAAATATTTGTACAATTTTTGGGTTGTGACTTAATGACACATGTGGGTCCTCAGGCTAGACCAATTGAGAACTACTGCTCTACTGTACATTTCTCTCCATCATTCCCCACCCTCACCACCACCACTATCACGGATAAGAGAAATGCGCCAGAGTAGTTGATTGGTGGAGATTATGTCCGTGCTTGACGGGGTCGGAGGTGAGGTTGAATGGGGTCGCGCCTGCGGTTTAAATCACATTGGGTGGACATTTCACACACACACACACACACACACACACACACACACACACACACACACACACACACACACACACACACACACACACACACACACACACACACACACACACACACACATGCCATCTGCCCTCCTCTGATGTTTCTGTGAGCTCTGTTAAAAAAAGAAAAAGGTACAATTTGTAACAGTCCTTTTTTGTTGCACTTCCTCCTCTGATTTTTGTATTCAAATTTTTTTGCTCGGGCTTCTGATCATGCTTCTGATGTCGGTGTAAAAAAAACTAAACAGGCGTCAGAGCTGAGTCATGGGCTTAGATTCATACATTAATAATCTCCTGCCGCTCCGCGGTCTTCATCACGGTGAACGGTTGTTACAGCAGTGGTGCTGGGGGAAGAGGTGCTGGGGGAGGTGGTGCTGGCGGTGGAGGTGTTGCTCGCGGTGGAGTTGGCGGTGGAGGCGGCGGTGGAGGCAGCAGCGGTGATCTCCAGCCTCAACACCGCACAGCCTATTGATTACTACAAATTACCGTCCTTCCTCTCCGCTGCAAG
Source organism: Merluccius polli (assembly GCA_030340625.1). Lineage (NCBI taxonomy): Eukaryota > Metazoa > Chordata > Actinopteri > Gadiformes > Merlucciidae > Merluccius > Merluccius polli. The sequence goes on along the minus strand of JAOPHQ010001749.1, from coordinate 951 downwards.
GGGGCTAATGTGTTGCGTGCTGAACATTGCAGAGGCAGAGAGAAAGCCCATTAGACTTCGACAAGGCACAACAAATTAGCACCAGGCAGCCACCAACCAAATGCTGGTCAAATATGCAAGTGGCTGGTAGATTTGCTTTACTCACCAGCCCAAACAATGGTAATCTATTGAGTGGCTGGTGCAATGTGGACATTTACTAGCCATTTGGCCGGTGGACAAAAAAGATTAATTTTGCACCCTGGACTAGGATCTCACCTCGGGGGGGGGGGGGGGGGGGGGGGGCGGTGTGTCGTGCATTGATGAAGAGGTGTAAAGGTGTAACGGTTTACATGGTTTGCATGAAAACATGCAAAAAGACATATACGCATGACAGAACTCCCTCCTGAGGATGATGATGTTTATTAGTATTGCGTTTTGCCCTTGGTCTTGTTGGCACTGAGCCAGAGCAAGGTAATACAGAAACCATATATAGGAGGTGACATTACAGGACCGTAATAATATATTATTTGGACTTCAAATCTGTATGTTTTTATTTATTGCTCCTCTGGCAAGCGAAGCGCCCGTATGAAGGTCCGCACCGAGCCTATAAAACTCATCCCTCTATACACTGGCCTGGATGTCCCTATTCACTACTGGCAGTATTGTAAAGTTTTGCCTGCACCAAATCGCCAGTCACAGCAGTGATTTAATAGGCCAATGAAACGGCGAGCCCACTCCCATTATGTGTTTGAACTCTCTCGCTGGGAAAGTGCTCCGCTCCCTTTGATTTGGTTCCCTGACCTCTCTTTTCTTTCTTCATCGCTCCATGAGTTAATTATGGGCATCACACTGCAGTATGAGGCTGGTTCCCCCGAACACAAGGATCTGGGGATCTGGAACAAATAGGTCCATGTGGCCTTATGTAGCTTTAAATCTCTCACTCACTCACTCACTCACTCACTCATCACTCTC
>JAOPHQ010001748.1:127500-150280 GCA_030340625.1 Merluccius polli | reverse complement strand
ACATCTAAAATGACCCGGTCACACAGTATCCTTCAGTCCCAGTGGTTCATGGTTTCAGGGGACACCATGATTTTGTTTTCAGGGGAAGCGGGGACTTCAAATGACCCTACAGTACCGCACCCTCCAGTCCCTACACAGTGCGATGCTGAAGATATTATACTGTCTGACGCGAGAAGACATGGGAGTCCCTGTCACCTATATGTATGGTGGAGACCTGCACTATTTGTTGGTTGTTGCTGTTGTTGTTGTTGCGTGACACTGTGTGTGTCTGTGTGTGTGGCGGTGAGACGCTCTCACAAGCGCTCTGTCCGCCCTGTGTGCCCTGTTGACCAGCGGATCACCGCGTCCTGATCCAAAACTTCCCGCTGGAGCTTAACCTGAGTCACCCCCCGAGGCCCGGGCTAATCCGGCCCATTATTCTGACTTACTGCCCCGAATACAGCGGCCTCCTCCGCCCTCTGACCCCGCGCGAATTCCACTGACTTACCATCTCATGGTTGGGGCCCATGGGACGAGCCATAGGTCAAATCCACCGATGGGGGAGAGAGAGGGAGAGAGAGAGTGAGAGAGAGCTAAAAGGGGGGCATGCTTTACTCTTTCGGGACCCTCTGCTGTGTGTTGGCGTCTCGCCAGCGTGACAAGAGTGTGGGAGTGTTAACTTAAGACGGCGGTGAAAGGCAGAGTGATGCGTGAGTTTTGCGGGACCATTTATTTTGGCGAATCATTGTAATATTCTCGACAACGATAATCACAGATCGTCTTGTGTTCCCTCAGTTTGGTCATCGTGTTTATTTTTTTCACAATGTGTGGGCGCCGGGGGGGGGGGCGCCTGCTGACATGTTTCGCATCAGTGCTCTGTTGCAGATGCTGGCAAACCAATGCTCCTGTTGCACTAATAAGGCCTTGGTGACATTTTGATGGTGAGCCACTTTGTTCCCTTCTGGAACAAAGTGGCTCTGGTGTTAATGAAAACCTAGCGCGGGGTTACGCGAGGTTTTTCAAGCTCTTCTGTGGCCCTTCTGTTCCCACTGCTGCCCTGTCAGCATCACACGGCCTAGTAAAAGAGATTATGCTGGATGACGTAAACTAATAATTAGGACTTGACTGTGGGCACGTACAACCAATTAATTATCTCAAATGGCCGATTACATAATGCCAGCAATTAGGGTTGTACAATGGAGTCACACACTTAGCTGAACATGGCGGACGTAATCATCACACATCAGAGATGGCGAGTGTTGAACAAATCGTACTCAAGTTGAAGTAGTGTTATGTTGATGAAATTGTTCTTGAAAAGTACTGGTATGAAAAGGTAAAAGTAAAAGTGGTAAAAGTAAAAAATGACTGTTACTTTTAACAAAGCATTAAATGGCACTAAAAAATAGAGAATGGAAAATGTGTGAGTTGATTTTTCAAAAACAAACATATTGGTGAGTGACAATGACTGACTTGAGCAATTGATAGTTGACCTATAAACTCTCCGATAAAATGTGTACTCTGTAACGAAGGCAATGCAGCGTGGAACATTAACTCAAAACCTAATGTAACATGATATTTTAATAATACTCAAAATGTGCAACTACGCCAAAAAAGCTACTCAATTACAGCAACTTGAGTTATTGTAATGACTTTAAACCCCTGAGACACGTACACTCAAATCTCCAGTCATAACATTGCATAAATACAAAACGATTCATTCTTTTTTCCCTGTTCTGGCTTTCCCGTAGTGATCGTGACAAGTGGTGACAGCCTGAGGGAGACCCCAGCTACTTCCACCTTGTCCTTTATCTGTAGACAAGCCCCTATTCTGGACCGGCGCATGCGCCCAGGAGACTACATGGCCCGCTGCACGTTGGAGCTGCTTAAGTCCCGGTGGTTTGGCCAGGGTTCAACGAGTCAGCTGCCTCTCCAGGCACAGAGACACAGAGAGAGAGAGAGAGAGAGAGAGAGAGAGAGACAGAGAGACAGAGAGACAGAGAGAGAGAGAGAGATTTTGTGCTTTGGCAATGTAAATGTGCATTTTCATGCCAATAAAGCCCTTTGAATCTTGAGAGAGAGGCAGCAAGAGAATGAGAGAGAGAGAGAGAGAGAGAGAGAGAGAGAGAGAGAGAGAGAGAGAGAGAGTAGGTCAAAGTCAGAGCCACCTGCCACTTGCTCTCTGGGAAACATTGTGAGCTCACACCCTATAAAGCATGCCTGGCGAAGCTAAGGCTAACGGCTAAGGGTGCTGTCCTGCCCAGTTTGCCTGATGTCTCAATAGCCACAGCTGGCATCACGAGGCAGGAACTGGTGGTTTTCCATGACTCATAGGTTAGACCACTGACCAGTCAAAAAATAAAATAAAAAACAAGGTCAAAAGCCAGTATGTGGCTGGACCGTGAATCTGTCCTTAGCGCTCGATAGATAGAGACTCGATAGAAGTGAATGGCAGTCAATAAACAGTAGAGTGCTTGTAAACGCTCAAGGTACCTGTCCACCGGATCCGTTATTTCCACGCCTCCCAATGCATTCTGGTAGCGTTGAGTTTCGAGAGATTGGACGTCCGGTTGGCGTGCTCCTCCTCGTTTGCGGGAAGTTGAGTTGTCGTCTACTTTATGCGAATCCGGCGCGTCCAGCGATACTCACCACCTCTGGAAACGTTTAAACTAACTTGTCGATCTAAAATGAAGACAGATTTACTAACTGCGTGACTTATTTCTCAACCCACTTTAGTGTACTATTTAGCTGTTAAATGAGATCATTTGCGAGACCGCCGCCATGTTGGACCGGTTTGAAATCCGTAAGCACAGACAGCCCACAACCGAAAGCTTCATCAATCATAACAAACTCCGACCAATGGTGCGACGATCACTCAGTCACCCAGTCACTCAGCGACAAAGCGTTGGGGATAAAGGCCTGGGCTGCTGGTCCAGCCAAAAAGATTCAATGCAATATTTTTTTCCCAGACTCATGATTGTCAAACATCTGCTTTTATACACCAACAAGCTGCCAACAAGCTTCATTTCCAGATGTGGAGGATGGATTCCACATCAACAAATGTGTAAAAACTTCTGTTTTACTTTCCAGAATCTGTGTGACTATCGAAAGCTGCAAGTGTATATGGATTTATCTCCATATGCCTTTTAATTGTTATACTTATCACAAACCACATCGTCCATTAAACTGACTTTTTCTTTCGCAGGGAAGCCAGCAGTCATGCATACTTTCTAAAAAGCTCCTTCTCAGAAGAGCCGCTGGTACTTCAAGAGCTCTCATGATTCATTCATGAGGTCAAGTGAAAAAAAGGTTCGCGCCAGGTGATGGCATGTGTGTTCAAAGCCCCCTGGACCTTGTCCGAACCTCCCCACATCGCATTTGCTTCTACCTCTCCAGAATTTGCGTGTAGACAGAAAGAGAGGACTCTCTAGTCTGCACACACTGGTATTATACTCTGAGAACACACTTGCTATAAACGCAGGTTCAAGTTTACGAAGTTTATGAAGTTTAGTTTATGAATTCTGGACTAGAATATTGCAGTCTTATATGACATCTGGGACCTCAAGCTCAGATCACCCCTTTGTTCATAACTGTCATGCATGTGTGTGTACCTCCTGCACTAATCCCAGGTCAGGTCAGACACAATTTTACATTAACATACACATTTAGGGCATTTAGCAGACGCTCTTGTCCAAAGCGACTTACAATAAGTGTGTATTTTTCAGTTGAAAGTTAAACAACAATATATCACTGTCAGTGGTACAGCAGGGATATCAAGAGAGCAAGTTTTTAAGTGCGCCATCATTGCTAGGTTTAGCTATCCTCTCTGGTATACAGCATGGATAGCTAGGGGTAAGATGCTATTCGACGCTTAGCACTGGTTCATTGCCAGGACGTGAAGGTCACAACAATTTCCCAAAGCCCGATCCTAATATACAGGCAGGCTGAGCGGTCAGGGGCGACTTAAGCGGAGTACCTAAGATAACATAGCGCGCAAGGTGAAGACGGTCCGGCCTTGTTCCCAAGTCACACCGCAGAACATAACACCCCGTGCATTTCGAGTCGGCCCTAATCCACTTGGGTGACCCGCTCCTATTTCCCCAGTGCCACATAGTGCAAAGGCCAGCGGTCGAAATCACGGGGATATAATTGCGTCGCGGTGTCACTCAACACATTCTGCGCAGAGCTTTCAGATAAAGGCAGCTGCCGCGCGGCGAGGCGTTTAAAGGGAGAGGACACACAAGGGGGCGAGCGGATAGTCAATGTCACACAGTGAGAGTGAATCCGGCGAGAGTCCCACTTAAGCAGTCTCACAAATCAGACTTTTAGATTTGTATCTAAAGTCACGTTGCTGGAGGCGGGGGTTTGTCAGCGCGTAATCGGCGCCAACACAAACTAGGCCAGCAGTATGTAAACTGTAAAAAAGTGTCTGTAATGGTTTCAAATCCACTAAAATCCCCTCCTGAAAGCTTTATCGACTCTCAAATTACTCCTCTTAAGCAGAATATCTCCGCAACGAAACAGGGAACAAGGTGTAAATCTGCGCCTTGCAGTTGCTGTTTTCCGACCCAGGTGCTGCTGCCTCCCTGTTCTGCTACAACACAGCCGGACTGCTGGATCCCAGATTACACTTAAGTGACAAAAGATACGGCGACACTGACAAATGACGGCTATTTATACCCAGGCAGACGCTGAACGAGCGCGTGCGGCCGCATGCACTCGTGCTTTACATACCACCACCACACACACACACACACACACACACTTTCCTCATCCACACACACACACAGACACATATACCAGCGCAACAATCATGTAACTCACATATATGTACATCCCAAATATACCGTACAGGGTACCCTATCTGCTGTAAAGTTCAAGGCCTTAGCATGACATGACAGACAGCGCCGCCGCCGCCGCCGCCGGATGGCATTAGACCCGGCCCCCAGAGTGTGGACACCCTGCCTACTGACACCAGGCAGTCTACACCATTAGAATCTGTAAAGTTGTCTTCCTAAAACCATTTATAGGAAGGGGTTTTATGAATCCTTAAAATATAAGTTCACCGGGTTTCATCATTCCACTGCCGCAATTTTACAGATGTTTTTACTTTATTTTATCCCCCCGATGTTTTATCATTCCTGTGATGCTGTTTTTATTTGGTTCGTCGGTTCCTTTATCGGCCGTTCTGGATCTCTGTGTTGTTTTCATCTGCGCCGTTTTATCTGCCGTTTTATTTTGTCTTCTGCATGTGAAGAACTTTGAGAACCGGTGTTAAGAAAAGTGAGGTATCATTAAAGTTTATTGTTATTCGTATTAATGTTATTTTATAGCAACCGGGCGCACGGAAAGGTGCGGAGGCCGCGGTAAGTGCGTTAACGCGTTTTCGTAAGCGACACCTTAGCGCCATCGCAGCGGCGCGCTTCCCTGGGTTTCGCGAGCGTACGACATCGGTGGTCTGAGGCCAAATCGGACCCCTTAGTCCGATAGTTGAGTGGTATGCGGGGGTTTGCAGCGGTTTGCAGCGGTTTGCAGCGTCCAGACGTTTTAGATGCCCAAAAAAATGGTCGCTGTCTATACAGTACATAAAAAAAATAAACAAAGAATGGGTTTGGGTCATTTAGACGTCAAACGAGGCGAAGCATCGCGACCGCTTACTTGGACGGCGCGTCGTGCGTGTTAAGAACTTCTTGAGAAACAACTCCACCGAGTCGTTTTTGGCAAAGCGGTCTGCGATGTGCAGCGCTGGAACGAGCTGAATGCGGACAGCGAGGGTTGCATCGTTAGTTAGGGTTAGAGAAGAAAAGGTTTAGACCTCCGAATGATCCGTATCATTCATCCTCATCCTTTAGTACAATACGAGGGAATGGAGTGGGTGTCATTAGGGGTGTGTGTGTGTGTGTGCGTGTGTGCGTGTGCGTGTGTGTGTGTGTGTGTGTGTGTGTGTTGTGGTGTCACATGATTCTTCCAGCGCCTCAAAGCTCTCAGGTGGGGTGCTGCTTTTAATTGGATCATAAATCGCTAAGTAAATCACCGTTGACCTGTTGCTCCGTAGCAAAACACGTCTTACATAATCCGTGTTACCAAGCAGTGGGAGAAGGTGTTCCGAGAGGCACCCCCATTCCCTCCCTCCCTCTCCACCCTCCCTCCCTCCCTCCCTCCCCTCTCCATCCTCCCTCCCTCCCTCCCTCTCTGTCTTTCCCTCCCTCTCTCTCTGTCTTTCCCTCACTCCCTCTCTGTCTGTCTTTCCCTCCCTCTCTCTCTGTCTTTTCCTCCCTCCCTCCCTCCCTCCCTCCCTCCCTCCCTCTCTGTCTTTCTCTGCCTCTCTCCCTCCCTCCCTCTGTCTCTCCCTCCCTCGCTTTCTGTCTCTGCCTCCCTCCCTCTCTGTCTTTCTCTGCCTCCCTCCCTCCCTCTCTGTCTGTCTCTCCCTCCCTCGCTCTGTCTCTGCCTCTCTCGCCTCCCTCTCTGTCTCTCCCTCCCTCGCTGTCTGTCTCTGCCTCCCTCCCTCCCTCCCTGTCTCTCGCTCCCTCGCTGTCTCTCTCCATCTGGCTTCCATCAACCCATGTCTCAAGTTTCAAATATTCTCTGCAACCTGCCTGCAGCCGGGCGGCGGCCTATAGCGTGTAGTGTGGCGGCGGGTGGTCTTATGGGCAGTTAAAACAAGAAGACATGTATGTATTTACTGTATGTAAACCTCTGGACTCTGAGGATCCCAGCAACAGGACAACAATTACGAAACAAGTTCCAGATATATTTTAAATTACAGGAACTTCCTTTCCCGTCCCAAAATGACTTTAAACCAAGGGTAAAAGAAAAGGAGGAAAATGTAATTGTTGTTGTAAATGTTTTGACCCCTAGTTCTTATGGAAAATCGTAATGAGAGAGAGAGAGAGAGAGAGAGAGAGAGAGAGAGAAGGGATGGGGGGAGGCAGCAGCCAAACCTGGTGAATGTGAGGCAGTACATATTGAAGACAATGTGACTTGGAGGTAAAAGTGTGTGAATCTGCCATTAGTGTCAAAAATGGCAGTCTCTGTGTTATATCATGCTGAACGGCCATTTCCGAAACAGACAGACACAAACACACACACAAACACAAATACAACCAGGCAGACAGACAAAACACACACACACAACCAGGCAGACAGACATACAAAACCACAGACAGGTAGATCTGGCTTCCGCAAAACATATTTGTGGTCACGATGGGGGGAAAAAAAGGTGTCAAAAATCGTGCATATTTCAGATCCTTTCATGATACAGTAATTCCTTTTGATGATAGTTTCCATTCCTGGTCGACTGCGTCTCTCTAATCGCTCTGCACAGACGACTACTTGCACTCCTTTTTTAGAAAGAACCTGATTTCCAGGGAAGTTGTGGAGATCTGCGTTTTCTCCCACATAATGTCTCCCACATGTAACGTGACATGAATCTCTCCATGTTCCCATACGTTTTGATGAGAAGAACTGGCATCTGCAATCCGTAGCTAGTGGAAGGAAATCTACAGGAAAATATACGGATAAAGGATCGGATACATTTGAAGAGATGTCCATCTCTCCCAATTGTAGCATTGCTAAAAGTGACATTTTTTTCCCCTCCGGTTCTGTGGTCCCCAGTTGATTTAAGAGAAGTAACTACATCCTGCAGGATTACTCGCGGAGCAAAGGATGGATTTACTGAAGTAATCCTGCGGAGGACCCCAACGGATCTGCATCCCATTACACCCCCCTCCCCCCCCCCGCCATCATCGTCCTCCTATCCCTTACCAAATGTCCAGCATCGTCCTCCTATCCCTTACCAAATGTCCAGCATCTTCCTCCTATCCCTTACCAAATGCCCCGCTAAGGCTAAGGCTGGAGATTTCATATCAACAATATATATCCACTAGATTAGTGGGGGCCTTAATCTTTAGAAATAAGCCCAAGAATTAACTAATGTTTCAATGTTCGTTCGTGTTTTAACTTGGGTGGTGACTTAATGACTAATGACACATGTGGGTCCAGAGGCTAGACCAGTTGAGAACCACTGCACTAGATCATTAAAAGAATATAACATATATTAGTCTGATCATGAAGTATATATATATATATATTTATATAATTCATGATCAGACTTGATCCATGATCCGTGATCCATCATGATCCGGACTTAAACACAAATTCCTCTCACAAATTCAAGTTACAACCCATGTGACCCGCTAAGGCCTTCTTATGCCTGAGATCTTGGCGGTTATGCACCTTCCCACAGGCGAGCATATCTCTCTCAGGGCATAAGCACGCCGCATGCCACATGCTAAATATCATCCAAAACTGGCCCCGGCCTGTCTGGGACCCAAGGGGCTCCCTCGTTGCTTTCCTATTAAGCCGGGTGCTGAAACGTGCGTGTAATTAAATCCAGTAAATTAGCTGTCAACGCCAACTCCTATCCCGACTTGAGGTGTTGCTCTGACCAGTGGGAGGAGCTGTGGTGCTATTAAATCACTCCCAGATGAGGGCGTCCAGGACGCCGGCGCACCGGGGGCCAGGCAGCTGCAGCCTCACGCACCACCATGGACTTGCAGTTGTACCACAGCTGTGACAATACGGAAACATTTCAGTCAAGCAACATCTGGAGTTACTATATCACCGGTATTATATTCTGTTGTGTTATTGTAAATTGTGTAGTGTATTATGATATGATGTTATAAGGGTTATCATGACTTACCGACGTAATGACCGACATGCATGAGATGAGAGGAGCAGTCATAGTATTTAGGTGTAGTACTATTTCGGAGACACTTTTATACATACAGGGCATTAAGGAACATGTGGGGGTTATTTAGGGGACATTTTGAGACGGCACACAGAGCCTGGGCTGGAAACCAGCAATCGAAAGGAGCGGCGTAACGCCTTGTCTCCTGTTTCGCTACAGAGATATTGACCCAGATGTTGGCTATGATTAATAATCTTGAATCTAAGATGGAGAGACAAGCTGCAGACAAATAGGCCATCAAACCCAGAACCCAGAAATTCAATTTGAATAAACATTAAAACATGAAGACAAAATAATGAATCTCAACAGCAGATGAGACAGTCATATACAAATACATATTTATGAAGAGGACAACATGAACGTAACAACCACTGATGTACAAGATCAGAATATATTATCAACAGAATAAGTCATGAAATAAAGAAATAATCTCAGGAGAATTAAAGTAATTGGTAGTGCACTATACGTATCATTGCTGCTATGACGACTGAATTTCCCTTCGGGGATCAATAAAGTTTGTATCTAGTGATTCAAAAATGAACTCCCTTAAAACGTACGTAAAACATGTCACAAAATGATGTATGTCATATTTTATGAGTAGTGCGCAGTGCCCAACCGATCATGGTTGGTCGTACGACTGAACTTTTATTCAGCCGGTAAATGGCTAGACCAGTCTTTTTAAGTGTGGCTTTGGTCTACCACTGAAAACTTTTACTTGTTTCACATACATGTGTGTGTGTGTGTGTTTGTGCGTGTGTATGTGCACTTGTGTCTGAGGTTGCCTCGGAGAAGGTCACCAGGCCATATGAGGACGTGAAAAAAAGTGGGTGTGCGTCGTTCATGTTGTCTTAAGTGGAGGGTGGCTCGTCTCGCCAACTGTCAGTGTGTGTTCACTTCTGTGGCGACGTGAACATTATACAAAAATCCTGAACGAAAATAAACCGGTGCAATTTAGCGCCGTCATGAGAGCACAGTCATGCGAGCCCGCTTGGCACACGGATGCTCAGCGAGGGACCCGGCCGGGGGCCCAGAACAATGGGAGACGAGAGTGTGGACGTGGTGCGACACAGAAATAAGCCCAGACGACGGGACGCGCGGCGGGAATGTTTAACCTGGCAAGTTAGACCGAATGTCCTGAGCCAGCGGCATGTGGGTGGACCTCGAGGTAGGGATAATGATTGACTACAATCTGTGGGCCGTCTATGCCGAACGAGCCAAGGTCAAATGAATAAATGAGTGAAACAATTCGAACAATTCAATCGCACCGCACCACCCCCCCCTCCGCTCTAATAAACAATAGCGCTGTTTCCTCAACAGCCATGACAATGGTCTGATCTCGATGGGCGGTCCGAGGAGATCAGGCCACCTGTGTGCTGCAAGGACATACACACACACACACACCCCCTTAGGACACAGTTACATGTACAGAGCCAGAACATACAGATAGGACAACACGCAATGACTTCTAGTTCAGTTACACAATGATCTACCTGCGTGATTACTTTTCCACAATGACTCCCCCCCATCTCCTCCTCCTCCTCCTCCTCCTCCTCTTCTTCCTCCTTTTCCCAGCTCACACACTGCAGTGCACATATCCACAAGTGGCCCTTCTATAAGGGATAAGGCTATAGCGGTGTAGCGGTAAGTCCAGCGTTTTCGGCGAAACACAGGAAACAGGTTTGAGCGGGTGCAGCTCATTAGGGGGTCATGCCAGCCTGGACACACAATGTATTCTCTCGTTCCTTTGTCCGGCGTGCAGATGTGACACGGTGAGGTCATTTGTCACGTCTTAATGTGGAAAATAAGGGCCACTTTTAGCCGGGGGGGCCAACAGTCTCAGAGGGGAAAGATGGCAAAGGGTGCAGCGATTGGAGCGCTTGAAGGAAAACTGCTACCCTGCGAAAGAGCTGTAAGTGCGGGCGAAGTCATTCGCAGCCGCGTCTGCGATCGCATGTTAAAAAAAAAAAAAAACCCGCTTGTTAGGGCACGACAATGTCACGCGGCCCCCGCATTTCTTTGTCTGGCGTGCTTCGTCTGTGAGGCCGGCGCAATGTGCACTCCCTTCCGTTCCCCACTGGTCTGTCATTACCAGGTCAGACAGCGAAAAAATGCCCTTTTCTTTCATCCCCAAATACATGCCTTCACTTTCCACTTGTTATAAAACGCGCTGCCCACGCAAATATCCATCCACAGATTTAGACTTAACTACCAGTGAGGCGCTCGCAGAGGGACTCGCGTCTAATTCAGTTCTGCTGAGCTGTGACTGCGACAGACATAACAAAAGAGCGGCAGACACGAATTAACCCCGCGCCCTGTCGTGGGTTTTCACTGCAGCCCATCAATGTCGCGTAAAAAAGCGCACATATCGATTCTTTAATGGAGGTTTATATGTGTGTACACATCCTTCCTAATACACTTCACCTTGTAGCCCTATAACCCTGTGGCCCCCTGTAGACCAGTAGCACTGTAGCCCTGCAGCACTGAGGCCCTGTGGCCCTGCAGCCCAGTGGCCCTGGACACTCAGACACCGGCTCATTTTCCCAAGTCCTCAGCAGGTTCAACATGTCCTCCCTTTTTGTCCTTTGAAACATGAGTTATAGGGGCCAACGGTCATACCACCCACAAGGACTCCCCTGTGCACCCACACAGACGCCGGGTGCCATGTCTGCCCCACAGTGTCGGGGCGTTAATGGGAGGTCAGAGTTCAGAGATGAACTCTGAGGCAAAAACGGGGACGAAGAGAGAACAACACCAAGTCTGTTGAGGTGAAAGGGCAAATCGCAAAAGGTGAACTTGTAATACTCTTAAAAGGCCTAACTCTAGATATAACATAGCTGATAGCTGATAACATGTTACATACCATGAGAGGCTAGTGATGCTTGAGCAACGACAAACACGGAGAACAAGATTTAAATACCCAACAACTTAACAGGCCACAGCTGAGACGTAGAGATGACGAGAATTGGGAGACGATTCCTCTGGTGAGTCCAGAGAAGGGGCTCCCCCTTCTGGTCTGGAGGACTAACAGGTAATCTCCCTTACACCCGCGACACCACCCGCCTCCCCTCTGCCCTCCACCCAACCTTGGTGACGATGCTGCAAAATAAAGCATTCGTATTCGAAAGACCAGAAGCAAAACAAGACGATGTTCAAATGAATAGGATGAATAAATAACCGGTAGTGTAGCGCCGATCTTAATCAATCTTTATACTTACCCAGATTATTGTACTACTGTAAGTCACTGGAGCACAAACGTCTCAGTTGAAGTGACGACACTCATTCATCTTAAAAATGGCAATGCTCAAGTCATCAGATTTGCAAGTTCGTTCTGAAGTCAATGTCAAAAAGTGGCCCTCCACTGTTGAGTCAAACTCTACAGAGCGTCAGCATATTGTCCCCTCTGGCTTCCCCTCTTCCCACTCCGCCAGTACAAAGCCGCGCTGCTGAAAACACTGCTCATGTTGTTCTGGTTGGTGTGCGAGTGCCATGCTGCCGGATCGGTGCGCATGTCGCCACCATGTAATAAAGCGATGACATCGCGTTGAGAGAAAAGCTAGCCGGCGTGAGATTGATGACTCTGTAAAAGCAAAGCGATGAAGAGGGAGGACTTTAACTGCACAGCTCACATTTTACACCGCCATGGCGTGACTGGGCTCTGGGGGAAAGTTTGACATGAGGTAGGGGAGGTGGGGTCTGGGGGTCAGGCCTTGGTCTGCAATTTGTGCCTGCCTCTTTTGACAAACAACAGATACGGGTACATACATGGAGTGGAAGCAGTAAAGACTCAGGATACACACACACCGACACCGCATAGACACAGACATCGAGATACACACACACACCAAGATACACACGTCTAGGCATGCACACACACACACACACGTAACAAAACAAAGTCTTGTTTTAGTCTTTTGCTTTCAGTTTTACTCTCATCTCTTCCAGGAACAGAGCCAGTGAATCATAATCACAATCAAATAAGCTATTCCCAAAATAGGTGAGTTCAAAATCTTTCCCAAAAGAAATGAGTTTTTTCGTCCTCTAAGAGCTCTAGATATAGGGGCTTCTGCTGTGTCCCTTCCCAGCATTTGGTTTCTCTCTTTTCCATTTTAGTAAGCCTGGTGGCCTACACCTGTCCCCTCGGTATTGTGTACTTTGGCAGCGATACCCTGAGGAGCAAACAGGTCAGATTGTTAATGGAAGCCATTAGTCTCCCTGGGTCAACATGGGATGCACTATCTATCCTACTGTGCTGCCTAGCAACAAATCCTGCCTGTCTGGTCCCGGGACACTAATAGCACCTAATAAGGCGGAAATGAAGCGTGTTTGACTTGCGAGAAACGGGATGTCCCCGAGGTAATAGTCAGCCAGAGGTCCCAGCCGTGATCAATAGACATTGATACTGCAGGAACAACTCTCAGAACGTGGGTATTTCAGAGCAGCACTTTCTCCATTTTTGTTGACTCACTCTGACCAGCCATTTATGTTTTGGCAAGCAGAGATTGCAATCTCTGCAGAGATTGTAATCTCTGCTTGACTAATTCTCCGCCAATTAGTCATTTTCAGCAGCAGACGCTTTAAGCAATACGATAAGATACTACCTTGGTGATGCCAGAAGGGAAATGTGGGTGCCAGCAGCAATACAGGACAGTAGTAGAATACAAAAGAGATGCAAATTGAAAACGATAAAATGACCAAAAATATACAGAAAATATTTCTATATACACAATAAGAGTAGTAGAAAGGTAGAAAGATAAATGTCAACATTATCAACAGTATAAAGGAGGTAATGGTCCGGATAGGGGTAAGTTAATCAATACCTTGAACCTATTGTAAATATTATCCTTGCATAATACCTGATGTTTATCCCTCATCACCCTCATTTAGTCCTATTTAACAATTTCTGAGATGCTGTTATCCAAAGCATGTTACAGGGGTGAGGTATCTTGTGGACACTGGGGGGATCAAACCTAGAACTGTTTTAATTGGCGTCTAATATAGACCCTACTAGCCACACTATCCGTCCCCCCTACTCCCTCAATGACATACGAAGTTTGATCTTTCCGGTTTTACAGGAGGACGTTCTGTAATACAAGGACAGTAAAGTCAATTGATATCGAGGAGCAAAAGCACAGGCATACTTTGTAAGGTGAACAAAGAAAAAGGGACAGATGCAGGGCTAAATTTACCAGCTCATGGCGGGCACAGTGAGCAGCGAGGCAGTCTTATATTGGCGGGTGCTAACGTTTCAGTAAGCAAACACCAGGCACGAGGAGCACCCAACGTAATCTCCTCCCTGCAGCTTGTAGGATGGATGGACTGCTTTAGTGACAGTTCTGCACGTACACCATTCACTTTCATGCATGCTGCCGCACACTATTTTTAAACACTTTAAAATGAGCGGGCCACATATCCAATAGCCATATCCATAGCCATAGTCACTTAGTGTCGATGTTGACCTTCCAACCCATTGTCTGGGATGTATAGTTGTTATGCCACTGTGTATGTGTATGTTTATGTAATTATGTTGTTTTTTGTTGTTTTTTTTCTTAATAATGTGTGAATTAGTGCAGCTGAGAAGTGTTGGACGATTCGAGGCTCTAGTTGGACTCTGTCTGGCAGGGGACAGAGGTGGAGACTCATAACTCTCCACTCACGGCTGAAGTTTATGTCATTGTGATGCCTTCTCCATGTGTGGAGCCACGTGACCATATGGCATACAGACCACTGCAGCTTATAAATAAATAACAATTCATATTCAAATGAAAAAATATATATATATATCATTTCTCTCTCTCTCTCTCTCTCTCTCTCTCTCTCTCTCTCTCTCTCTCTCTCTATATATATATATATATATACTGTATATATATATATATATATATATATATATATATATATATATATATATATATATATACGTATATATATATATATATATATATATACAAATAGTCTAAAACAAGAAGTTCAAATGGAAGGAATAAATAAACAGTAGTATAGCGCCAATATTAATACATCTTTATACTTACCAGATTATGGTACATGGTGTAGGTCCTATGCATTTATCATTATTATTTATTATTAATATTATATAATTACAGGCAGTCTACTGAGGTCACTGTCACTGGAGCACAAAATAGCCCAAGCTCTTTTCATTGCAACGTCTCAGTTGAAGTGACGACACTCATTCATCTAAAAAATGGCAATGCTCAAGTCATCAGATTCGCAAGTTCGTTCTGAAGTCAATGTCAGAGCGACTGTCAAAAAGTGGCCCTCCACTGTCCAGTCCAACTCTGCAGAGCGTCAGCATTTTGGCCCCTCCGGCTTCCCCTCTTCCCGCTCCCCCTCCACTTCCTGTGTGGAAACACCTGCGGGCAGTGTTGTAGCACTTAGACATGTGACACCTGTCAGACAGTGGCCGGTCTGCTGCACACACAATCACAGACCACACGCACACACACACTGACACAGCTCAACACTGCTACTACAATGACTGATGATGGTATAGCTGTCTGTCTGTGTGTGTGTGTGTGTGTGTGTGTGTGTGTGTGTGTGTGCATGGCTACGAAAAAAAAAACCGTCTTAAGATTAGCCAGAGCTGATAGCCAGGGAGGGATATGGAAGGAGAGCGTGAATGGAAAATATAGAGAAGGAGGAAAGGTACCGACTAACCCCTGTCATTCTGCCAAAAGAAAAATGTCACCGGCGTATTAGATTCCCACCGGCGTGTATTTCCCAGCCATCAGGCAGAGCGCCGGTCTATAAATGGATGCGAACTCTCCTCTCCTCTTTGCTCCTCAGCTGACTGGCCTGATATTTGGCTGAAGCCGAATGACAAATCCGCCGGGCCATGTTGCCCTCCTTGGCAACTTCCCGGGAACAAACACCGGTCCACAAGGGAACAAACAGCACCTCACGGCCCTTTGAGTGTCTTTGATTTGCATCATCTGTGAAGCGCCCCGGTTGCCAATAATAGCCGAACCTGGTATATACAGGCGTGCTGTTGATGGTGCTTGGCACTGTGACAGGCCTAGTGGGACTAACTGGACCTCAGCTGTAGGTTAAACCAGGGGGGGGTCCATGTGTGAGGGATCCAGGGCTGAGTTATGGCCTGCGTGTTATTGTGTTATGTGTGGTGATTGGTTGTGATTGCATTGCGCTGTTTATGTTTTCAATGCCGCGTGACTTTGAGACTGCACGTCTGCAATTCTGTGTGCGTGTGTGGTTGTGTGCAACCACACACAACCACACAACCACAAACTCAACCACCATGTTGAGCCCCCCCCCGCACCCCCTGCTGTTTATTTGCACACGTCAGAGATGCCTTCTGTGGTCAGCTGACCGGCGACCTCAAGGGGGCGTGTGAGCCGCGCAGCACTGAGAAGGTGACCTTGCCCCCCACTCTTGTCTCTAAACATTCAACCCCCCCACTCACTCCCCCCCCCCCCCCCAACCTCCCCTCCCTTCGCCCTTCCCCAACCCTACTCCCACCACCACTACCACCCCCCCCCCTCCCTTGTGCACACAAACAGACATACACACATCCACCCAGAGGTCACCGGGAGGGCGGACCGCACCAGTTCGCTCCCCTCCCCATGTCCCCGGGCTGCCCTGACACTTGGCTCCGTCTGCCTGCGTCACACTGGGGGGTCGACAATAACAAGGAGCCACTTCCGTAGCTGTGCGCTCGCACTAAAAGAGTCATTGGCGCCTGCGGGCGCCGTCGCCAGGAGGCGGACTGCTCAAGCAGCGCTGCAGACGCCACGTCCGGTTGCACCCAATATCAAGTTCTTGTCGTAGGAGCAGGAAGGCCAGAAAGCATGAACAAATCAACTATTTTCCACGTTTCCCCTGTTTATTATTGAGCAAGGAAATCATATTAAAAAAAAAATCAAACTATTTTCTTGTGGCTGTTTTATGCACGGAAACATAATTGGAATCAAAGTTCAATCTACTCTAATAATTGAATCAGAATTATATCGTTGACAGTATGTTTCCACACACAAGGAATTGGACCTGGTTGTTCGCTCTCAGGACACAATACACCAACAGAAATGCAACTCACATTTGTGTTTGTGTCCCGGTAGACAAACAGACTGATTATAGCTCCGGGAAACCAGAACAGATAGTTTCTCCTCCACCAGAAACTAGCGCTGGGGAAAATCCAGTCCAGCTCTGCTATTAGTTGCTGCTTCAGCGCCGACGCCGCTAATTTGCAAGAAGTTAAATTTCTTTCAACACTGCGTTATTTATATTCTTTATGCTCTTTGTGCAAAGCACAAAGAGCATAAGTGAAGCACTCCCTCTGGTCCTCTGACTCACCGCATCAACACAGACTACAACAGGCATGAGAAGGCCTCGCCGTGGACGGGCTTCCTCGGGTAAACTGTTTACGCTAGTTGTGTATATCCATGTTGGCTGCGTTCGTGAGTGTGTACACCATCACAGCATTCCCCGGGATCGTGGAGATGTTCTTGGAAATGTTGGAAATGTGCCTTTCTCGGCGCACACCACTTTGAGCCATTGAGCACCTTCACTTTTTCATGTGTGTTAACATATGTTGCCTTAACTGCATGCATTAACTACAGTACAGGAGTCGGGGGGGGGGAAGGGGTCGTCTTGTCCAGTCTGTCTTACTGAAAGCGGGATGGTTTTAAATTATAACCAAGGTCAATGGGTAGAGCATATGAGACTGGCCTGCTCTCAGCTCAAAACTATCCATTTGCATAGAGATCATTGGATTTAAAAGGTAGACACACAGTTGTTTATTATTATTTTTTAGTGAGAACCCCACATTAAATCGCTGTAATTACATGTAGACAAACGTTAAGCGCTTGAATACGCCACAGGGCAACGTTGAGGGGAAAAACCAGTTCAGTTTAACTGTGATTCGACAGCGCCTTGACATTACCCAGTTAGTACATCCTACAGGTTGTGATCTGGTCTGGTGTTGCAGTGAGTAACTGTCAATTACATCATCCAAAGGTTAATGCCTCCCACCTTTGCTATTCCTCCCTCTGTCACCAGCGGGGATTCCTCGGATTCTTGCAATACCTGATTTAAGGCCTGCGGTGAAAGATGGCTCATGTGGCAACTGTCTAATTTTATCCGCCATGTTCACTCCTTTCCTCATACAAGGCACCTGGCCCAGGGATCACGTCAATCTCCGATCTTTTTTTACCCGCTCTCTTACAAAACAATATGAAAATACCGAATCATGTCCCCACGTTCTTTGCAGACAAGCTTGTTTTGTACTCATTGGGGTTGAGGGTTGAGGTTTGAGGTTCTGAGGTTTTGGTTTGGTGACGTGAGCGAAGACCAGTGGAGGGGAAATCAGAAATTTGGTTGTGGAAACAAATCAAAACAATTCACGCCAGCCTTGTATTTCTAACCCACTGACACAATGTTCGTATTGCCGTCCCCCACGGGTATTTCGGCAAGTTACAAAATCTTGTAGGTGCAAGAAGTGGCGAAAAATACATGTTGTTCTTCCGACCTCGTTGAACTTATTCTCCACAAGAAGTATGCTGCCCGCCTAAAAGGACCTTGCTCCACAATATCCAGCCTAACAGTAGGACCTTTGTTAAAAGGGGGACCTTCAGAGTAGAATGCATTACTGATTGAAACCCGGTTAGTGTGAAGAGATAAGCGGCAGGTGTACATGATGTTAACACGGAGATCTCAAGTGACCATGGCCAATGCCAGCCTTCATGTCTGGATACCTCAGTGTGTTGCTGTTGGCCATAGAAAGGCTCTGCAGTGCGCTCCTTCAGGGGAGGGCCAACATGAACCGTAATGGAGAGATGGTAAGAAGGGACTCTCCTCTGACAGGACTTGTTACTCTAGTAGTCGAACATGTGTGTGTGTGTGGCCTGAGAGGTGTGGGACCTGAACCTTTAACCCCCACCCCTCTCAGAGCATGTCCTCAGCTCCTCAGCTTTCTCTCTTTTTTAACAACCGCCTGTCACCTCACACGGCGTCTGATTGGCTGTCCGAGGGGACAGAGGTCTGCTGATCTCGGACGGGGAGCCGTGAATGCTGATGACGTTCTGGTTGTCGTACGTAATAGAAAAGGAAACGGGAGATGGGTAAAGGGGTTGAAAGTACACAGAAGGGCGAAGGGGCGCCAGGCGATAAGACAATACCGTGTTACATCATCAGCTCCCATTGGACCGAGTGTTGAGCACACTTCCTATTCCCACGGCTGTACCTTCAGCCGCTACTGTATTGACTTTTGACTTTTTGACAAATGTAGGGCAGCAACCAAAGACTATCATTGCTTCGGTTAGTATCTCGACAATGCCGAACTGGAGTGGGGTATCCCCACACCCAAGAACTATGCGTTAATATCGCTTTTAATAGTGCACTGTAATGGACAAACCTTTTGGTGCCTAAATACATGCCAAGGCATTTCCAACCCCCCCCCCCCCCCCCTTGCCTCCAAGCCCCATCCCTTCGAACCAAGCGGTTGGCTGGAGGGTGTGTTGTGATTGGTCTTCCCCACTGCCACTCCAGGCGAAGGCATATCCACAGATATAGTAAGCGATCTCTTACGAGCCACGCGGTTAAATTTAGTCTCCCCACGTTGGAAAATGGTGATAAAGTGTCAACGGGTTCATGACCCCCTTATCCAGTTAACCGGCATGACATGCCCCCTTTTCCGGAGGCTATCACTTATAATTGGCGAGAGAGAAGGAAAAATTCGGGGGACGTTCCCGGAGAGATAAAGAAGGGGAGATAGGATATGAGCATGGCCACAGCGGCGAGGCATTAGCAGCAGGGAAGAGAGTCTCGTCGCTGTTAGAAAACGCTGTAATGTCAAGGTGAAAGTGTGACAGTGTGTGTGTGTGTGTGTGTGCCCACGTGCGTCTTGTGGGTTTGTACACACACACGCACACACACATGAACACACACACAGACACTTTTAAAAACCCACTTGTATAGGCTGCCGTTTGTTGCCTTGCAATTCCTGTCAGTTTAATTTGTCTCTTAATTTTGTCTTGTCTTGTGTCTTGTTAAATCAACCATCTGTTTCTGTTTTATAAATTGGTTTTATTTGTCTTTTTTGTTGAGTGCCCATTGTATAAATTGTACTTCTCTGCTGTAATCATGCTGTCTGCTATTATGCATTTATCCCCAACTGTGAAGCACTTTGTAACTGCTGTTTTGAAAAGTGCTATACAAATAAAGTTGACTTACTTACTTACTTACTTGCTTACTTACTTACTTACTTACTTACTTGAAAACACACAGACAAGACACATTATGGATATAAACTTGCAGGCTCTGTTCGAATGGTATTTCTCAGATGGAGAGACTGTAAGTTCTGGGAGGTCGATTTTGCAACAGCTGGGCCCGGGTGTCATAATCACATGTTCTTTATCCAATGTGTTTGGCAGCTGCTGTACCTTCGCTGGTCCGCCCGGCTCTCACACTATCACCCTACCGACTTAGATATCAGAGTTTGCCTGTGGATATGCACAGTCACATATGTATAAATAACTATATATAAATATAAATATTAAAAAATTAATTAAATAAATAAATATATATATACTGTATATATATATATATATATATATATATATATATATATATATATATGAGATATATGAGATATATCTAAGCCCACAAGGATTGTCAAATATTAAAACACACAGTGATATAAAAGCATTAAATATTTGCTTTGATGCTAAAAACTTGGCACATGGTTTTGCGCGCCAGGATTTCAAAGGCAGCTAATCTTCAAACAAATTGTTACGAGCCAAAATATTTATAGGACAGCGGAAACCTTGCAAGATCCATGTCTCATAGGCAATATTGGTCTGTGAGTCTGTGAATGAGACAAACTCAGGGTCGGTTTAAAACACTGCACTGCAGCCTGCTTAAAAATTACAGGGAGGTCGGGACAGAAATACATTTTCAAATTACTTTTCATACTTTATGAAAAGCTCTCAAAGAAAATATCCATTAAAAAGACATAAAACAACTGTGAAGACATAAACCATGTGTGGGTGTATGAGTGTGTGTGTGTGGGCAGTACATGTACATGCTGGACAGAGGGAAAAACATGTGGAGTGTTTCACTGGTCACTAGTTATCTTTAGACATATATGGCAATGCCCTGTTGATTCAGCTGATTGATTGGTCGCACAGGTTGCAGCAATGGTGGGCAGAGCGGAGCCAAGGTCATGCCTGCCTTGTTGACTAAGGTTCATATGACTGCCGAGGGTGTTTATGTTATCGCGAATGACGCATGAAGGACTAAAACAAGCAATTACATTTATCTGAAGGTTGCATAGTAAACACGTCTGTTTTTGGTTGAGCATGATTTTAAGATTGATTTGGTGGGATTCCCATGCGATGTCCATGGGAAGATT
The DNA here is from genome assembly GCA_030340625.1 of Merluccius polli. Lineage (NCBI taxonomy): Eukaryota > Metazoa > Chordata > Actinopteri > Gadiformes > Merlucciidae > Merluccius > Merluccius polli. Next base: position 129,179 of record JAOPHQ010001748.1, on the reverse strand, counting down.
TAGCAATTTGCTACTTTTATTTACTGCCGTCTTAACCGACGGTGGTCTGCTGCTCAGTTATCCACAGTAATCTGCCTGGTCCGGTGTGAACATGAATCAACACATACCTACTGGGGTTGCCAGCGGTTACTCTTTTAATTTATCAACACATCGTAGTTCTTATCTGTTTGATTGTATGGACGTACACATATTATCAAATCTGGTATGTTGTGGATAACCTTTATTTTTCCATTTGGTTATTTACTCTCTTGAATATATGTGTATGGGGTGTTGCCACTGTTGACTGCACCTGCCTGGTGGAGAGCTCCTCTATCTGCTAATCTGGGCTCCAGCTCCAGTCCTACTATGTTATGGCAGAAGGACAGGGGGAGCCGGCCCAGAGCCTGGGCTGGAAACCAGGAAAAGTTTCAACTTTACTCGTGCTGCCAGAGTTTGTTTTCGTTCTTAGCCAATTATGCGCTCACAGATCCCCACCTCCAGCAACATGATGGTTCGAAAACAAATGTTAAGCGGACGAAAGTGTCTGCTTAAGTCTGATTCAAACTGTTTAGGGTTGAGACCATGACCCTAAATGTCCCCATATTCCCCATTTATGATTTTAATTGTTGAATGTAAAAAAAAAAATGTCTCTTGGCCTCTCCTGTTGGATGTTCGAGATAAAATAACTTCAAGGTGTATAATTAACGAGCAGTGTACTTTGATATGGATCATCGCAACAACAGATACAGACTTTGACTTCGACTTGGATCACGGCCTGTGCTCACCATGACAAAACAATGACTATAACCATGCAGGCGAAGGAGCACCATGAGTGACGTGTCCAGACCCAGACTGTGACTAACAACTGCTCACAACGTGGCACAACATGGCACAACGTGGCACAACGCGGCTCAGAGCCTCAAGAAGAGCTCAGGAATTCAAAGCATGTCCCCACTGCTTAAGACATTTCATTTGGATGGACGCAGGCCAGAAGAGGATACATTTAGTCCACAGTTAAAGGGTCTACATGTAGGATTTTGACATGCATAAATCACTTTAAATGACCAATATAGGAACTGGTTTAAAAAAAGTGAGACCTTCCCCGACTCTCCGTGGAGTACAGCCCATGGGCTGATTTCTATTATATTCCTCTAGGCATGGATAATAGCAACAATGTCTGCTCTATCATACGTTTTTTATCTTTTTCTTTTATCTAATGTTTATTTATGATTATTATATACTGTATATCTAACATTAGTTTATGATTGTTATTGTGTCTCTCAACGCACAGAGCTCACACTCACAGTGCTCCAGTGAATGCTCCCTTTGGGCCAGTTCACTTCCCGGCCAAAGGGGCCAGTACTGAGAGTTCATTTCTCATCCTTACACATGGTACCTACTCCGGTGTCTCTCTATGTTTTTGGCTCATCCATCACAGTTCAAATGACGTCATTTTTCATCGGTTCAGATATATGATATACTGTACACACACACACACACACACACAATGTTAGCCTTGGAAAGCATATTTAGACTATGGGTGTATCTTTAAAAAAACTGATATGAACACACAAACCAAATAAAAAAGATTGAAAGATTTCCATGACTGTGGGAATTGCACAGAAGCTCTGCGTGGCGTTTGTATGTTCTCCCCGTTTTCATGTGGGTTGCCTCATAAGTCACCATAAAGACATACATGT
>JAOPHQ010001748.1:97500-125000 GCA_030340625.1 Merluccius polli | reverse complement strand
AAAAAGGGGCTGTAGACAACTTTTCAACTTTTCCCATTTCAAAGTGGAATTGTTTGCTGTCACAAAGACAAACCGGATCGCTTACCGTTTCCTCTGAGCCTAGCGGCCACAAACAACACAAGTCGATCAGCTAAAGCTGTTGTGATGATGTGCGCTGCACAGTAATACCATAGTTGGAGTATTGGCAGCAGGGGTTGGCGACGGGGTGGAGGGGGGAGGAGAAGAAAACATTAGGAGGAAAACCGTGAGATGAGATAATGCATTAATTTATTCTAGAATGGAGACATGAAAGCAGATACTAATTCTTTAGTATGTGTTGAGAAAAGCGAACTGGTTTGGTAGCCTGACTGGACCGCCTGGCAGGTCGTGACATGAGGTTTATTCAGGTAGTTTACTCAATACAACTAAAACGTAGCGTACGCAGATGTAAGAAGTGTCATCAGATTGGCTTCACTTCGGTTGTTCCACCATCCGCCATTTCCACTACTGGGGATAGCTAATGGAGATAGCTACCAAACGCGCTATCGCTCCTGGTTTGGTTGCACACATTTTCTTTTGTGCCGTAAAGTGAGCCTCCATGTTCCCCGGGAGGTCGAACCCGGTGGCAGACAGAGCTGCATAGTGAAAGCGAGGCTTATAGGGAAGCTGAGGGAACCGATCTAAACGCCGATGGTGTCGTTATTCTGCAGCCAGGTAACACTTTACAATAAGGTACGCAAAACATGGGTAGTTACTGTGGAACGAATGAGTAACGAATACAGTAGTCCCCTAGTCTGTTTAACAGTAACTCCTCAGTAGTTACTGAGTAACTGTCACTTAGGGCCCCGTTAGGGCCCCAGTTAGGGGCCCTGTTAGGGCCCCAGTTAGGGCCCCAGTTAGGGCCCTGGTCGTTCATCATTCGTTACTCATTCGTTCCTCAGTAACTACCCACTTTTTGCGTACCTTATTGTAAAGTGTTACCTGCAGCCATTACACTGTGCGGTCAACATTTACTTTCATATTGATACGTTAAAGCAAGAAAGTCGTCTAGAGGACCTCTGACATACAAAAATACAAAATAAATGGCAAACCGAAAGTAATGCAAATCATAAGTGACTGAAAACCTTAACTTCTGTTACACATTATCATGCATAACATAACAGGGGCACTGGGATATAACCGATCTCAGTTGGAAAAAAATAAAAAGAGTTGGCATCTGTGGCAGTTTACCCCCCCCCCCCCCCACACACACCACCTTAGTGGCCCAGGACACAGGTAGATGTTGTAGAGAATGCATTTATTGGAGACGGTATTCCCCAAGCAGATGGTACATGCTGCCATGACAGAGGCTCTCTCCTCAGTGTGTGTGTTGATGGCTGGTTTATCCATGGGTGCCATGATTGCTCTGCACCACAGGTGTGCAGCCCCACCCAGACCCAGAGTCCAATCAGTCTGACTCAGGCCAGGTGAGGCTGTAGACCAGCTATCAACCACACACACCCCCCCCCCCCCCCACCACACACACACACACACTCCACACACAGCATCGTATGAGGAGAGCGAGCCAAACCAAACAGATAACTGTTTTCCACTACTGTGTCAACACAACCTTATCACGGATGAGAGTTGAAAAATGGAGACAAATGCTGATTTTAAGTTTTGTGTTTACAGAAACATATTCTGAAGCCAGGTGTGCTGTCTGGACTAAAATGATCCACCCTCCACTCACACGCACGCACACACACACACACATACACACACACACACACACACACACACACACACACACACACACACACACACACACACAGCCTCTTTCTCTCCCTCCCTCTGTCTAACTCCTCTGTTCTCATCACAACCATAATAACCAGCATGTGAAAATGTATCCAAATGTCGTCTCGCTCTCAGGGACAGCAGGATACCAGAATTGACCGCATCCATCCATGACACACATCCCTGCCAGCCGCCTCCTATCTGTCCATCAAGGTCCGACTGGGCCTGCGGGCCGGACAGGAGGGAAGAACAACTGCCTGCTGGATCTGATAGGCCCGGAGCGGGGGACATGCTGGTTGAGCCGATCGGCCTGCGAGATAGAGACACAACAAACAGAGACTGCAACTGGTGAGAAAAATGTAGAAAGAAGAAACAAAAATGATTACAAAAAAAATGAACGAAGACGAAGAAATAAAAACAACAACAACAACAACAACCTTGGAAGGGAATACAGACACGGAAATCTCTCTGTGAAGAGGCTTAAAGGTCAACTGCGTCTGTGCCACATTTGGACCGGTAACCTCTGTTCCCTTGTGCGTGAACCTATGAGGCTCTGATTTAGTGATTTACTCTATTGCATAACAGTTGGCCTTCGCCCCTTGCGGCTGTTCTAGATACACTGCGGCCACCGGTCCCAGCTTGCTGTTGGATAACAATGTTCCCCCCTGGAGCTCGCGGGAGTGCGCAGGAGTCGACAGCGCCGACGAAACACAACACAACACAACCGCGTCACGCGGTTCGCCAATCGGAGGCGCGTGAATTATATATTTGAAATACAACTAGGGTCCAACATGAACAGCTGCCACCCGCCCAATGGCTGATAGATTTGACCATTTTGGCAGGTAAACCAAATGGTATGGTTACGTATTAAAACAATTGGTTTCCACTCTGGCAGGTAAAAAAGACAAAATGCTCTAAAAGTTAATTTTGGACCCTGAATACAACTGTGTGTTAACAATCACTCCAATGAAATGTGAAACGTTGCTTGAATGTTATTCGAATATCTAAAAGACCACCTCAGAATTTGCTTAATGCAAATCTATTTTAGACTAACAATGCCGGGGGAAAGAGCAGGAGGAGAATGAGACAATGTATGATTTGAGTGAAGTGAAGCAAAGAGGGGAAATGAGCAGTTTTGAAAGAAACTGGCGCCAAAGTTGGACCGAGCTGGACTCTCTCTCTCTCTCTCTCTCTCTCTCTCTCTCTCAGACAGGGGAGTGCACTTTGTAGACATTGGCTCGGAGGTCGCCTCTCTCACGAGTCAAACCGCCACACACCCACGCCGCCGGATGAGTCAGGCGGCTGCTACTACGGCCTGCGGAGCGAGCGAGGCGGTTCCCGCGGTTACGGCCCCCTCTCCGCGTCCCACAGATAACACCGGGTGCAAAGAGCAGCTCCGCGTAGACACACAGGAACGATGATGCGTGTGTGTGTGTGTGTGCGTGTGTCTGAAAATGAAAGCAGAGGATAATAACAACCGTAGGTTCTCGACCCGAAAGGTCGCGGCCCGTTTCCTCTTAGTGGTTTTTCCTCAGGGGGATAATTAAGCGAGGGGGGGGGGGGGGGGGGGGGGGGAGAATGAGAGAGTGGAGTTTTTTTTATGGAAAGAGTTCAATTATACAAGTTCAAAGACGCCGGTGGTGAAATCCAAAAGATATCAATACTGACAATCGTCATGGCAACATGTTTTACGGCGTGATGACACGAACACACGAGACAACGCATGCGGCAATAACATCGGTTCGTTCCAGCGATGACCTCACACTGAAGATGAGCGTTGTAATTGGCCCTATTGGGATGAGTTCATCCGAGGTCAATGACCTCGCCACCTGTCATATTTTTTATTTTTTAATGTTTTTACAGTTTGGCACCGTGTCATCATCATTGCGGCACGGCGCCAGAGGTGAGGTGATGGAGGAGGAGGAGGAGGAGGGGGAGGAGGGCTGGGCAGAGCTGGCACGCCATTCAGTTTTCTGTTTCAGCCCCGCCAGCGCGTAATGAGCGGGCTTAACATGAATCACTGTTTTCGCTGCCGTTGTCTGCCTGCGTGTTGTTTGTGTTCGCTCTTCGTCTCATGTGTGTTTATACACCGCCGACCAAATCCGCGGCCAGCTTAATGTTGAAGTGGAGCGAGGCATCGGGACGCATCACTTAATCCCAGGGTCACTGGGTTTTTTTTTTCTCTTCGGGGCCCTTTGAGAAAATAGTTGTCATGTCTTAAATGTTTCTGATGGCCGTGATAATAATCCTGCGCAATTAAACGCCATATTTTAGTAATGGATCAAACATTTGTTTGTACAGTCAGGCTAATCCCTTGGCATTATTTGCCGTTGCTGGCGAATCGACAACAGTTGGATCAGACGCCAAGCACGCAATGTGTCATCGTTTTGTATTGTCTCTGTGGCTGTGAGAGCGGCTGATGAAATCCGTCTTGTCTCAGGTGCAACATTATGCTCAGCTTCGCATGAGTGCGTGGGCTTCCTGCTACCTGCTACCCACCTGCTTCCTCATACTTTGTCTACATGCCGTGCAGATCCATTAAAACTGACACCATTCCACGACAAATTAAAGCGTATTAAATGTTTGACTATTTCTAGGCGGGGTGGTTTACACGAGCCCCGCGAGACCGTCCTGATACGGCCGAATGCACTTCGCAATGAATGTCAGTCTGGCCTCGGCCGGACAGCAATTGATTTCCAAATGTGGCCGCAGGCGCAGCAGCCTTATGTACTCCAGCCAATCAGAGAGACGCTTGTGCTCTCTTCGCCCTCGCCGAATCCGGTTGGAAGTACGGTCAGTAAAAACATTTTCTCATCTGAGGAAAGCCTCGCGTGCAGATTTCTGTTCATCTTCTAGCATCGTTAAACAGCGATCAGTTTTTTTTTATTTGACAGACTGCGGCGCTCCTGGTTCATCATCAACTGCAACTCCCTGCCCCCGAGCGCCGATTGGTCCTTGTGTTTTTCAAATTTTGGAAAAGGTGTTCAAGGCGAGACCGATCTGCAGCGAGAAACAGAACATGAGCTTGTGAGATCGGGACGGTCTCACGAGGCGAAGAACTACAGAGGTAATACCTGAGTGCTTCTGGCTACTGTCAGATAGATGTGTGCTTTCTCAAACAAAAGCGGTGCGCACCTTCAGACCCATTTTATACAGTCTATGGTTCTGATAAAACCACAATATCCACTAAAACCCAGACTCTTTAAAATGGTCCTTGCACCTTCCCCATTCACGTCTGTCTTGTTCATTCTGATTTCACCGTACTACGTTTATTCTTCACCTTGATTATCTTAGATGCTTTGATGCTTTATTGACATATTATGCTTCTCTGTCTCTCTGTCTGTCTGTCTGTCTGTCTGTTTGTCCGTCTGGTGCCTATTGCAAGAAAATTACCTCTGGGGCCTCGGTGCCCATTCCTTATCAACGTTTATTTAGCCTGTCTTCTCCCCTGGGGATCTAGATGTATGGTTTATGGTCGTTTTAATTAGGTCATGTAAAACCCCTTAAGACTTATATCAGGCTCCATAAATAAACCCGGCTTCACTATTAACTTGCTGATTCACCATTTGATCCAGCGATACGACCGGACCTAACCCACTCCGTCATTGTTTGCTACCGAAGTTCCCCCGTTGGAAAAATACAGTTATTCTATTCCATCATGGCTGTATATTGTTTCAAATTAGGTAGCTTACAATAAAAACTTGATGAAAGGGAAAATCGGGGGAGAGAAAAAAAAACACAGCGCCAGATGACTTGTGTAAACGGCCACTTCCTCGTCTTTTGTGTGGCGCGCCAGCCCGCGGTGCCAGCGGTGAATCGAAGGAAATAAACGTCAAGCAGTCTCCCACAGGGCAGTCCTATTGAATATAGCGGGCATTACTTTACACGTAGGGGGGACTTTAACTTCGTGTGTGTACCCACTAACAACACCTAATCTCACCAGAACAAACTTCCTCTCAAAAAACACCCATTTACTCTCTTCTAATTACTTCTTTCATATTCCCTTGTTTACCGATGTAGTAATGCTTTCGGTTCGCTGAAAGCTCCTACGCCTCGGCGTCTTTGTCTTAACAAACGATTCTCTCCTTTGTGTCCCTTAATCCAATTTTGATTCTGGGTAAACACACGCACGCGCACACACGCACGCACGCACACACACACACACGCACACACACACACACACACCAGCACCGCCAGCACCGCCAGCCCTTGGAGGGATGGCAGCACTTGAGAGATGTTGCTCTTCCCAAGCCCATGGCTTCGGGGGGGGAAGGAATGTCTTGACAAGTCTGGGCATCCTGGCTGTCACATCAGTCTCTGCCCCGGGAACTGTACACCTTGCTCCGGTTAATCATGTCGGGAGAGGACTCGAATTAGTGCGTCGCTAAGCAACATATATATACAAATGAATCACCGGCACGCTAGCGGTCCGATGTCCTGCCCCCCCCCCCCCCCCCCCCCCCCCGTCGGGGTCGGGAACAAACTCTCTCAAATTTATTTCCTTTTCTCGTCCTTCCACATCCAAAGTCGGACGTAGTTTAGGATTGGTTTACTCCACAGTGACCGTGGATGGGGGTGACGATAGGCCTGAACCCCACGCACACACGCACACACACACACACACACAAAGTGCATCACACACACACACACACACACAATGAAGCTGGAGGTGAACCTTAGCACGGCGCGCTGCAGTGTGCACTGTGCCCTTTCTTCGCTCCTCCTACTGGAGGTTTGTGCAGGAGGCCCAGGGGCCTGCTGGGTGGTGGAATGAAGTGGCTAAGCTGCTCATAAGTCTCGGGGCCTCTCGGCCTCGGCAAGGGGTCCGCCTCCGCGGTTTCCTTGGAAAAGAGGAGGGTGGGAGAAAAGCGGGGGAGAGAAAGAGAGAGAGGGAGAAAGTGTGTAAAAGGTAAACGAGGGCGCGTTTGCAAAGCCGTGTTGCTTTTTCACAAAATCGTGCGTTTCTGTTTTATTTCCTTCACAAAATCATAATAGTTTATAATTCGTACCTTTAAAAAAATAAAACACACATACGTATGTACACGCTGCGTTTGTATATCTTCATCTTTGTGTAATGCGAAAACAGTTAGGCTTTTGTATTGTGTGTGGTGCTGAGAGGAATGCAGCTTATCTACCAGAGTGCAGACCTGTTAGAGTGCAGATCACATTATTGCAACTCCTTAATGCACACACACACACTCATACACACACACAAGTACACACACACACACACACACACACACTCATGCACACACACACACACACTCATACACACACACACACACACACTCATGCACAAACACACACACACACACTCATGCACACACACACACTCACACTTATGCACACACACTCATGCACACACACACACACACACACACACTCATATACACACACACACACACACACACACACACACACACACACGACTCAGTACCACTATACTGTATGTGTGTAAAAAGTAGGGGCTTGTTTGAGTGAGGCTTTATCTTCAGCGAGGCAGCTTCCCTTTGGTTTATCACCGGGGGGCACACTGGAACGGTCACATCTATCACAGGCACCCAGCATCACATCGGCTCTTCCCCACAACCTCAGTCTGCTCCTGCTGCAACTAACATGTCATCAGTTTGCCCACGGCACAATGGCCAGAACATGTTATACTTTTTTTTTTAATGAATCTGTCAATTGAATGTATCTCCTCATTGCAAGACGGTGCAACAAACCTGACTTAGATCACTTTGACTCGACTCTGACATTCAAGTTTGGGCGCTTTTTTATTTCTTCTTTATTCTTTATAAGGAACTGGTTTAAAATTGGATCATGGAAAAAAAGTTAGTTTGTAAGTATTGAGTTAGTCAGCAGCAGGGCTTAATGTGTGACTATTAATTACCACCCCGTTTTTTTTTTTTTTTCTTTTGCCGTTTATTTTTGGGTCCTGTATGTTACATAATGTGGAGAGGGGGGGGGGGGGGGAGTACTCACAAGCCTCCTTGTCGGCCTTGAAATACAACTAGGGTCTAGGAGGGGGTCCAATCAGTTCTCTCACAAAATCAATATTCACGAAGGAGAGAAAGTGTCCATGTTTCAACTGAAATAAGAAAAAAAGCCTGGGGGGGGGGGTGCGATTTCTCAACAGTTGACTTTCCACTTAAATAATTACTTAGGGAAAACCAGTGGCAGGTTACACCACTCTGGCGGGTGGGAGGGCAGGAGTGGAAAATGCCAAGCGTAATCTCCTTCACATCACACAGCCCATTCCTTTCGCTGTGACGCGGCACACACACACACACAACCGCTCCATCATTTAGATAAACAACGGTGGGTGTATGCATGTCCGTAACTATGCCAATAGCCGGCCAACCAACCACCCGCCCGCCCTTTTGGCTAGAGTGTGTTTATCGTGGAGACCGGTGGACATTAACTGCCTAGTGAGCGACGCACACAGGCCTGATATAACTGGTATGAGCAAGACCTCTCTCACTTCTCTCTGTGGGTCACTTTTCTTTTGGCAGTGTTCGTGCGTCTCTTGTATCGGTGTAATTCTGTTATCCTAGTCACTACACACACACAGATGTACAGACACACACACACACACACACACACGCACACACACATTGTCTATATTGCTTGCAACAGGAGACGGTGTTTACCTGATCACCTGAAGTGCATTCCCAGGTGACAGCGTGTGAACCTGGCTCGCCGTAGCGCCTTTCTTCCTCCGTCTTAGTAGAGGAAGCCAGTAAACGCACGATTCATATGTAAATCTGCGGCTTGGTGTCACTTAGGGGAAAAAAGGTTTTCTTTGAACATGAGTTCCTGTAAATGACCGACCGACAGAGCAGGACAGGTGAAGTAACCCTTATGGTCTATGTTGGCATGGTTTTATTGTACTTCATTTCCCCCCATAGAGGTTTCTTGAAGGAGGGTTTTAAGGAGACAGGAACGTGGAAACCAGCGATTTAAAGTCCAGCAACCCCCGAGTTTACACAAGGTCAAAGTTGGTCCGATTTTTTCAAATTCCTCCCTAATCGGAGATCAAATCATTTGCCACATTCCCGTGGGTATTTAGCTCTGCAGGGACCCTGGGCTCTTAGGGGGCTTCGTTCTGTTGCTGTTTCGAATCTATCATGGAGAGGCGTTTGGGCACACGTATAACACGAATCACAATCGTTGATCATCGTCGTTAAATGCTTTCATTGACTCATGAAATGCTGGAGCCCAGTCAAACCGCTGGAAGCTGAACATGCACACACACACATGCATGCATGCACACACACACACACCTTCATCTTCCCTGTTCGAGCTCTACCGGTGTATCAGGTTTACATGATGGGAACTCACATATTTTCCTGTTGCTCCAGCCAATTCAACAACGGGGAACCAAGTTCACAAGTACTGACATAAAATAAGCTAAGCTAGGCATACTATAAGGTTTATATAGCCATGCTTTCATGAAAAACAAAACAACAGTCAATCAGAGCTTAACTTTATAGTCATGTGTTTAAACCGCAATGTTGTGCCTCCGGGAATAAAAAAACTAAAGAAGAAGCCCTGACTTGTTACAATCAGAGGTCTGTCACACCTTCAAGCAGGCGGCCCAAACCAGCCGTCCCTCTGACTCGCGGTGTCAGGGTTTACATGCACTCCCTGTGCCTCCATGCTGGGTCCTCTGGTTCCTCCCCCCCCCCCCCCCCCCCCCCCCAATGACACGCAGGTCACTGGGGCAGTGACCTGCGTGTCATGCTTTGGACACTGTGATGGATGGATGGATGGATGGGAAAGATGGATGTGTGTGAGATTCAACCTCCTACTGCTGGCAAAAAAAAAGAAAAGAAGGTCAATTTCCTCAATTTTTGTTACTTTCTCACTGAAAATCCCTGAAATACATCTGTGATTGATAGCTGGCCTAACTCTGTTGAATTGCCTCCTGTGCCATCCTGTCCACCATATGGATTATAAGGGTTGGGCTTAGGAGAAAGACGGACGCCATTCGAAATACGGTGCAGCTGGTCTTTAGTGGTGTTCAGCCTCGCAGCAAAAATAGGTGAAAAAAGTGGAATGTGATGCACTGCTGATCTTTACCAATCTAAATAAACCCAAGCCATGGTGTCCAAATGATATGTTGCTGCGCTTTCGCAACACGGAAAAGTACTGAAAAACAGGATTTGTATTTTGGGCCAAACTACCATTGTGAATGTTGGATTGTGTAAGCGTAGGAATGTTTTGGTTTGTTTTGATACATCAAAAAATGTTAATTCATTTTTTATGAATAGTATGCGTAAGTATTTGGGGTTTTTCTTGCTCGCACGGGAAAGATACATATTCACGTCACGATATATTTTTAAAATAAATATGTTTTATTACACTAAAAACAAAAAAATGAGGGTATTAATATTGTAAAACGTATCATTTTTACAGCACCAATAAATATATTAATGTGAAAATATACTAAAAATGTGGCTGTACACAAGAGGACTCTCAGTTAAATACAAGTAGAATGTTTCATCTTTCATCTCATCGTCAGAGGAGGCCGGAGGCGTGGCCATGAAGGAGGCGTGGCCACGAAGGAGGCGTGGCCATCCAGGGGGGGGGGGGGCAAAATCGTGTGACGCAAGCGCTCCTCCGGTCACAGTGGTGGTGGTGTGGGTCAAAGCCACAGGGGCAGCTTAAAAGGCAAGAGTTGTACAGTTGTCGTCGTTCTGTGTGTGTGTGTGTGTGTGAATGTATGTGTGGGTGTAGGTGTGGGTGTCTGTGTGTGTGTTTCTGTGTGTGTGTGTGTGTGTGTGTGTGTGTGTGTGTGTGTGTGTGTGTGTGTGTGAACGGATCTGTCCAGTCCATGTCCGCAAAGCTGATTGACGTCAGCCACACTACTTCGTTCCTCTGCATGACGTGTCTCAGGGCACTCGAGTGCAAAAACACATGTCCTGACGACTGCCGGTCCAAAACTCATCCTTTCACACGGGTTACTGGCGGTCAGCAGGGTAACTGTTAGGCCTCCTAGCAACACAAATCACGCTGCTAGCGTTCGTTCGTATTTTTTCTTCTTTTTCAGGAATGTCAAAGTGTTACGTGTTACTCTTCTCTTTTTTTCATACAAAAAAGTCGTTTACAGTCATCCACAGTTTTTTTCCAAGTCAAGACACAATTTTGAAAACGTCGACAGGTGAATAGAAATTAACCATAACAATGCATATAAATACTGTATATCAACTTAAATACATAGAATAATCGAAATATTCTAGCTTTATAAATTAGACGTAGTGTACATGACAAAGGGATATCAGGTATACACGGATCGTTACTTAAGCTTTAGATTGACCTGTACTTTCGTCGATGTACAATTATTTCTTTGGAAAACATACATAAGCATACAATTTAAATAAGGAAAAGCGGAGGTCAATCAATATCTTCAGCGGTGCATTGAGGCCCACTGTTACTCGTGGAGACTGCAATCAACTTGTCTAATCACTATTTTCTCTCCATATATACCTACATTAATATCCCTTATGAAGTATTTCTTTATCCACACCGAAGCCTATTGGGTGTTAGTCAGTACAGTAGTGATGAACACATATCACCCCATGGAGGGGACATCACATCAGAGAGGGAACTCTTTCTATTGTCTTTTCTCTGGGTCTGGAACATGTGATTCAGTTCAAGGTGATCTGGAGCGTCTATCCCGCTTCGAGGGCCGGAGAGGTCCGCTCCTCGGCGGCGGTAGGCGTCGTGGCGGCGGACCCGGCCCGGACCCCCCCCCCCGGGGTCCACATCCGTGTCGAGTGGTCCGTCCTTTTTTGTGGACCGCGTGATTCAAATTCATGGGAGATGATTGCTTTGAGTGTGCGAGAAGGATCAACTGTGAAAAAAAAAGGCAAAAAGTCCCGCAGGCGGGGGGCCCGAAGACGCGTCTGTTTCCTGTTTCTGGACGATATGAGGGGCTTTCTGGAGCGTCTCGGCTCGGAGTCGTGGTTTACGTACGTAGACCGACCGCAGCCACCACTGTGTCCCCGACCGCTCTTCTCTCCGGCTCACTTTCTCCACCGCTGTCATCTGAACTCCATGCAGGGAATGCATCCTCGTGTTTCAAAGTGCTGTGCCAAGAAAATAGTTCCTTCATGCCAATGTCCCTCTTACCCCCTTAACCTCGTCTCATCTCCTCGGTTTGTCACATCTGCGGATCACAAGAAAAAGACAAAAGAGACAACGGTGTCAGTGGGGCCGTTGGCGAATCAAAAAATGCCATACATGACTATGAGGTGGAGGTTAAGGGCGGGTCAAGGGTCAATACAAATACACTCACATCGCACAAACCCCTCTGGTGTCCTGTACACGGCATACGCCCCTCCCCCCCTCCTCCTCCCTCCCACCCACCCCCCTGCTGGGAGTCATGCCCCTGGTCACCCCCACCCTCATCTCACACCACACACCACCCAAAAGTGTGAGCTCTCTAAATTCAGCACAGTGTAGGGGGTCCCTGCCGGGGTCAGAGGTCAGTGAGTCGGCCGGGTCGGGAGGGGTTAACCAACACAGGGCCTTGTTAAGTGCTGGAGGCATCAGTCTTAGTACCGCATTATGTGGCTGCTGATCTGGCACATTGTGTGTTTAACGCACAGCTGCAGACACGATACATTGGTGTTATTTTATTATTTTATTTTTGTTGCATTCATATTAATAGTATTGAGTTCAATATATATATATATATTATATACATATATATAGTTTAGTTTGCATAATCGCACTATATAATAAATACATCCAAAAACTATGATGATGAGGACTTCCCTGCCATACAAGACGTGGCGATATATCTTGGCACATTTGAACCATATTTCAGTTGTTATCATGAGGGGGTTTGGACACAAACAGACCACAAGACTGTTGTGAATATATGTGACAACACACACACACACACACACGCACACACAACACACAAACACACAAACACGGGAAGCGATGTCCTACCACCGCTTCGTCTACACCAAACACCAAAGCACATCTACGAGAAGCAGGCAAAAAAAGCATGCAGATCTGAGCGGCGACACAATGCATGTCTCCGGCAGCGATGTGGACATGGGCAGCGATGTAGACATGGGCATGATGGGGGAAAAAGATCCAAAAATAAAAATAAAGAAAAAATAAAGAAAAGAAAAAAAGTGTTTGGAGGCTGGTTTCTTATCATGACGTATCGTAAACAAACCTGCAAGTTCGTTCGTTTAACTCAAGTTGCCTGGACTTGCAGTCTAACTGTGTGAATTTGCAGGAACATTTACAGGTGAGAGGGTCCTGCACAAACAAGCGCTTTCTTCTCTGTGAGCAAGGTTCACAGTGGCTGCAAGAGAAGCAAAAAGGGGGAGAGAGAGACAGGGAGAAATGAGAGAGAGAAAAAGCGAGAGAGAGAAAAAAAATCTAAGCTATAAAGCGAATACCTATAGAAAGTGCAGACAAAGACATTCATGCAACATCCCATAAAATACGAAATCCCTCACCACACACCACCCAGACACCTCCAACACACACTAAACCCTCAATGCAGGACTCTGACAGTGGTACTCAACATCGCGACGTCACATCCAGCGTCGGAGCATTGGGATGTCAGTTATTATGTGAGAGGTAAAGTCTTTTTTTTGGGGTTGTAATTCATCGTGAAATTAATTCATTATGGGGAGACGTTGTTGTGTTTGATCCAGGATTGTACAGCACTACGACTCTCTTCAGTCCTCTCAATATGGTGGAGTATCGCCAACAGAATATCCCATGATGCATTCTGATGTACAAGTCTTATATGGTGCGCCGGCCAGCACTATTGCCTGGACTATTCACAAAAATGGAGAGGGCCCAGGAAACTGTTTTTTTCAAGATTAGCAGAGGATTAACCTGAAGGATTAACCCATGACGCTTGACAGTTGCTCTCTTCGATCCAGTATGATTAACAGAGGAAAAAAAGCATATGCCTGCCCACTGGGCCATCTGAGGAATGTAGGCCTTCAACCAAACTCAGTGATGATGACATGCATCCAAACACCATTCAGGTGTACATCAGATGTGAAGTGACTTCCCGCTGGGGCTAAAATTAACCTATGCCACCCATGGTTTGTTTCTTTTGGAGTAGACATAAACATTTCCACAACAAAAAACCCACTAGCCACTGTTCTGGATGCTGTTCATGATGCGATAGAAGTGTTGGAAGCAAATGTTCAAAATCAAGGCAGATACCGTATCATTTGTGAAACCTACATTTCCCTATCAGATAGAAGGTCACCCGAAGTAGACAAAACAGGGAGACGGAGACACAGATACAGGGGGGGGCCAGCGGCGCGTTGTGGTTGTGAGCGAGAATCTATGCTTTGACTGTCATTTACCTTCGGTCCCGGCCGACACTACACTACCCCGCAGGAAAGCAGCCTACTACATAAGTGCGGTCCAATTTTTGTGTCATGTTCAAGACCTCCTGTAATCAAAACAGGAACACAACAACCCAAAGCAGACAATATCGCTGCGCCATTCAAGGGCACAATTAGGTCTAAAATGAAAGCAACTGTCTCTGCACTTGACAGTGACCACTTTTGACATTACTATCTGTGTTGTAAATATATAAATATCATCTGAATGTCAAAAAAAACATAGATCTCCCCTGACAGTATTGTATAGTTTACTGTGGCATCCCATCAACTGTCATACGATGACCAGGAGACCCCTTGAGAGTGGAGAAGAACCACTGGTATTGTTTAATAGAGATAGCATGACCTAATTAATTGTAATTAATTGTTATCACATCAACTCCGCAGCACAAAGTGCTTGTGGCAGATAATAGTAAAAAAAAAAAGCAACAAAAAGAGGAAAATATTTGAGAGGGCGTTGTAGTTTTGTGATTTCTGTTTTTGATTCGTTTTGTATTTCAATTTAAAAAATACCAAAAGAGTTCCTTGGATAGCAAGCCAACCACCAAGAGAGACACCGCGCTCTGGCCTAGGCACCCTGCGGAGCTGACAGAGGCCTCAGCAATCCCTGCAGTGTCTCTCTGTTTCTTTCTCTTTTGGCCCTTGCCCCTGGAAAACAGAGAAGAGGGCAGAAGAGAGAGAGAGAAGAGAAACACCTAAGTAGATGCAGACACAGACTCAGGGGCTAAATCAATAGCGGCTCAAGCCAAACAGGAGATGATCAATCTCAGTGCGTCAAGTGTCGTCTAATCCTGTCCCCCCCCCCCCATGAGCATGGGGGGTATCGATTCAAAGAATGTGCCTTGGGTGGTAACGCGTGCATGTCTTGTCTGCGCGCGTGCGTGTTTGTGTGTGTGTGTGTGTGCATGTGCCTTGCATGTGTGCGTTTAAGTGTTTAAGTTTAATGTGTGATGTTCAGCCATATATAAATCATGTTATACACCAATGCTATGCTATGCTATTGGTGTATTTCTGTCACTTGCACAGGTGTAACCGCGGTCGTTTCGATTGGCACAGCCATCGAACGATTGTAGTACACGCGAACCCGTCCGACCGCGGGGTGAGCTAGCTGCCTACGTGCTCTTCGGCAGGCATGGGTCCAGCGGGGCTGGATAAAGGCTCATTCAGCCTCAGTTGACTTAGCAATCTGAGCTAACGTGATCCCGTTTCTCCTCAACCAATCCACTGAGCTTTGAACTATGAGGTGCAGTCTGACACACATGCACTACCTTTATCCAATTAAACGAGTGGTGTTCTCTGACCCGCCGCGGAGGTGTCTAAAGCCACTGCCAGTGCACGCAACACACACACACACATGCATGCACACACACACACACACACACACAGACTGTCTCACACACACACACACACGCGCACACACAGGTTCACACATTCACACGCGCGTACATCACTGACAGCGAGTGAGTTCCTTCACAGCCTGCAACCGGCGGGCAGCATCTCACAGCGTCTCCGGGCTCATCCCTCTATTTACCCAACTAAAAATAAAAATAGGTTAACAGCGTGACACCCGTTGCTATGATTAGACAGTGGAAGTAGCCATGGGCCGAGGGTCAGGCTTGTGCAACCGGAGTCAGAGCACAGACGGCGACGGGTGGTCCCGAAGGCAGCCAGCTACACCTTCATTCCCTGGGCTGTTACAGCCGCGCCATAAAGCACTAAAGCCCCAAAGCGCCATAAAAGAAAAAGCATGCTTCGAGTGTGAGAGCCAAGTCAAGATAAAGGATCGCAGGCCTGCTCTTTTTCCATAGGTGGCTGTACCTGGGGGCCTTGTTCCCTTTCCTTCCTTCCCTCCCCTCCTCCTTCCACCTCAGGTGACAAAAACGGAGAACAATGCCCTCAATGTCCACAGGAGGGAAGAATAAGAAACGCTAGATAAAACCTGTATTCCCTTCCCGCATTACGGAGATATAACTGTTTGCCAGGGGTAAACGTCCATTGTTAGTGGCGGGAGGCGAACTAAAGCTTTCAATGGGGCACGCAGCCTGGGGGCACAGAGGAACAGGAAAGATGCGGGTGCTATTCGACGTGAGGCTCCTGTTGGCATATGCATTAGCATAGTGCTAATTCAGTGTCACAGTGTCAGATGGGTTTCTTCTCATTTGCTGGATACAGTGTGTTGGGATTGACCTCTCAACCAGAATAATTGTGGTGTAAAGAACAGGTATGAAGGCCTAGTCAGCTCCACTACCAAGCGGTTTGCTATACAGCTCCTATTTCAGACAGCTCTATTTCAGTGCTAAACTCAACACATCTCACATCCACTCCCATTCAGGTCCAAACAAACAAACAAAACCATAATACAAAGACAAACAAAAACACATACTTACTTTTCTTTCTTTGTTTTAACTTCTGGTTTTTGCCTGAGGAGAGGAAAAAAAGAAAATTTTGTCAGACCTCTTTTGTATATTCGCTGAATCAAAATGGCTACTGGAGATAACACAATTGTGGCATTAAAAGGGTTGTTGATCTGCTTACCTGCACTCACACTCTTCATGCTCTACGAAACTAATTTGAGCCTGATGTTGTGATACTTGCTCTCTGGTCTGTAGCACCTGAAATAGAAGCAGATGAACCAATGGCATCAGGTTCGGATGACTTAACCGAGGTTAACGCAACATCATAGTACTGTGAAGATAGTCCCGTATGTTTTGGTTCCCGCTCACATCTACACCAGCAGTAAGTTCTCGTGCCGAGGCCGTTAAGTCTTTTGACATAAACACATCACAGCATAAACAGACTTCAGTTTTCGACGGGTAAACAACATAGCTGACATGCCTGCCCTCGCCCTTAGCACCCTCATAGGCACAGTCAATCTCTGCCTTCCCAAGAAGAAAGAAAGAAAGAAAGATAGAAAGAAAGAAAGATAGAAAGAAAGAAGGAAAGGAAGAAGGAAAGGAAGGAAGGAAGAACAAAGCAATGAAGAGGAAGGTCATTGGGGTTTGGTTTATTGCGGGCTGCTCACCAGCATCGTGACGTTGCGAGTCCGCGTGGGAACGCACTCCATGGCCTCGTCGTTGCAGTATCCCGAGCAGCGCTTGAGGACCACGCAGTCGGGGATGTACTTGTGCTCGATCTTGTCTGGGTACTCCTGGTAGATGTCCACCAGCACTTCCCGCGCCTGACAGCGGCTGTTGGTCAACACGGTCAGGAAAGGAACCGCTGCAGCGGCCGGAGGAAGAAGGAAAAAACACTGAGTCCAGGGATATACTGTGACTGCTGATATTATCTGAGACTCAACATGCTCACGTTTGAATAGCAACCTGAAGAACTGATTCTCCGTGTTTTCTGAAAAATGTCAGTCCAGTTTTTTGTCCTGTCCATTCAGTCCCATATCTCTCACTTCTCTAACTTCACCCAGCCATTCCTCTGGCCTCTCAGCCGTGCTCTCCTCCTTGCTCACTTCCGTCCATGAGTGGAGGAGAGAAGTTGTCTTTTGTGAAGGCCGAAAAAGGTACAGACATGCATTTCCCTAAGTGGTGCCCATTACAAAAGCTAGTTTGGCAGGTGAACAATACCGCAGAAGCTATGGCGCAGGCTGCAACAAAGACAGTTATTGTGCAGACAAGAGTCTTAATTACTCCTGGCAAAACAAAGTTTTGTCAAGCCGGTTCAGAGTTCAAAGCCCACCAACATGGCATGACATGTTCCCCTGTGCACAGGGATAAAATAATCGTACAATAACTTTGTGTAACGCACAACAACACCCACCACCGCTCTTGTCTCCTTTCTGTGAATGAGTTTCATCCCACCATCCGGAGAACAGGTTTTTCCTGCAACCCTAGTGCTAACTCCTGACCCCTGGGCTGTCAAAGCAGCCATGACCCCCAGGAAGTGAGGCGCCAGGGTTCACCTCTGACATGTAGCCCCCCCCCCCCCACCACCACCACCCACCCCCCCCCCCCCCCCCCCCCGCCTCAGAGGACCTCGCCTCGCTATACTAACGCTAAAACAACATCCTCTGGTCCAAATCAGAGTCCGGCTCTCACATTTAAGACCACAACCACCACCGGCTATGCAACACATCATTGTCTTAGTCTGAGTGAGGTGGTTCTCAAGCCACCGGTTTTGGCCCTAGGTTGACCCAGGTGTCGAACCCAAGTCACCGAGACCGCTAACAGACTAGCACCTGCTCCCGGGAGAGGATCTCTCCTCCACATTCCCAGGGGGAGAGACGACTTAAGGGGGGAAGAAATGCTGAAAGTGAAATTTTCAGTCGGAGACATCCAAAGGTGGACATGCTCACTCAACCGTCTCCCTCTCTCCCCCTCTCTCTCTCTCTCTCTCTCTCTCTCTCTCTCTCTCTCTCTCTCTCTCTCTTTCTTAACCTCTCTCTTATTCTCCTTTCCTCTTTTGTGTGTGTGTGCGGTCTGAGCCGCTTTCCAGTATAGCGCTCGAACACGTGGAAAAAGCGCTGCTCCTGTGACTCGGAAAAGGCATCTGATGACCTGGGAGTATGCAGTGCGAGTTAGTCGAGGCCCAGTGATTTTCTGTAGGGGCCTGCATGCATGTTGAAGGTCAGGTGCGGCGCAGGTGGCCGGCCAGATGAAGGGAGTCGCTTTGTCCTTGTGCGGCGGCACAATAACAAACAACCAACCCGGGACCAACTGCTCCGCTCCATTATTTTACACCCTGCCTCGCCAATAATGTTTCCACGCCCGACGGAGCCAGCCAGTGTGTCAACCTTGGCTTGAACACGTCCCCCCTTTTGTCAATGTCAATCAGCAAACAACGTCTCTTGTACGTGGCGTCGGGCCCCCGGCTGACTGTCGGCGTACGCAATTAAATGCAGCCTGTCGTAAAATAAGGGTGCTATAAGGTCTGTGTGTGTGTGTGTGTGTCATCCTTAACGAAGCTATACCGCTCGAAGAAAACTTTTTTTATGGTTCAGGCCCGGCTCCAAAGTCCCCCCCCCGAGTCGGACCTTTCGACCCTGGGGCTGGGTTTATTAACTTGGCAGCAGCAGAGAGCCACCTACCTCTGAGGAGGCTGGGAGGCCGTCAAAAGACGCATTAATGCCGTCAAATAAACCGGTTTCAATTTTGCAATTTTTTTCTAATTGCAGATATAAGTTCCCCACATGACCAGTAGGTGGCTCTTTGGGCTTCAAAACACAGGAGGGGGTGTGTGGGGTGAAAATAAAAACATTTTAATGTTTTTTTAAGCGCAATACTTACCGACATTTTTATCGCCTTTCACCGTCTTCTGGTCTTCCTTGTTTATACTAGCAGTCTGTGTGAAAAAGAAAGAAAAAAGAAAAAGAAACCAACACATTAAACCTTCAGACATTAACACGTTGATTGTCATGTGATGACCGTCTCTCTATACACACCCCCCCCCCCACACCCCCACCCAATAAAAAAAAAATTAATAATAATATTAATAATATTTAAAACACGGAAGCCAATATAAACAGTCCTGTAGATGACGGTGTCATCCTGGGCCCATGTGTGTGTGTGTGTGTGTGTGTGTATAATCACTCATGTAAGACCCCCCCCCCCCCAACACTCACACACACACACACACACACACACCCCCAGCAGCGGCGGAGCGGCGGCGGCGGAGCGGCATTCTCTTTTCTTTTTTTTTTTCCCGCCCGCGGGAACAAGTGCCGCTCCGCCGCCGCTCCTCCGCCGCGCCGCCGCCGCGCGGCTGCTGTAACGCCGGCTGGAGATTGCGTGAGAAAACCGGAGACCCGCAACCCGCGTGGTCCTGCTGGGGTCCCGCTGGGGCCCCTGGGGATGCACGCAGCGTGGATTATAGCGGCGGCTCTGGGCTTTTCACTGATTTTTCTGGCTTGTTTCGATTATTATTATTTTATTTTTATTTTTATTTTTTTTGTATTATTTTTTATTTTTTATTTTTTTGGGGGGGGGGGGGGGGGGTTGAACATGGATCTATCAGATGACAGACTCAATGTCAATTGACGCGTTTTAAGCGTTTTACGCGTTAGTAACGGTACCACTAAAACACACAGAGGTCACTTTTAGGGGGTCCTTAAAAATGTAGAGAGAGAGAGAGACAGAAAAAATAACTCATTAAATAGTGAATTAATGAACTAAATGCATACATCGTAGGTCATAAGTGTTTCCTTTATGTTTTAGGAGGCTTAATGTTTTAGGCGTAATGGACAGTTTCCCCGTCGTCCCAACACTGACGCCACTTATCACCCAATATTGATTTTGTTACATAACAATGAAGACCATAAAGGTGATAATAAAAGTGACAGATGACGAGCCCATGCACACACACCCCCCCCCCCCTGCTCACCTTTATAGTGGAAATATGAAGAACTGCTGCAAAAAGGATTTGTATCAAAGTGACAACAAAGTTCATGGTTGTATTTCCAAAGGTGGGTATAGCCTGCTGTGTTGAAATGTAAGGTTTTCTGCCTGTTTCACAGAAAAAATAATAATAATAATACAGGGGAAAAAAGACAAAGAGCCAGCCCCCCCCTGCTTGTGTTTCTTGGTCTGGGCTATAGTAAAAGCAAATCCATATCTCCCTCCTAGGAGAGATGCGCCACTTGGAGGAATCCTCTCAATGCAAAGTGTGCGACTGGTTTTCCCCCACACAGCAGACTGGTTTCCACTGCAGACGAAACGGATAAGATCCCAGTCCCCCCCCCCCAAAAAAAAAAAAAAGACAAAGAAAACGTGTGCTGGTCTAAATCTCTAAATCCGAGGACCAGCAACCAGGTCTGGAGGCAAAATCCTTCCCCAGGAAAGTGTGCCAAAAACGTGCCTCTGTGGGCTCACCCGCGTTGCGCACCGGTCTCTGTGTTCAGACTGAGGCTGGACCCGGTGGTGGAGGTGCCCACGCTCATTGATCCCGACCCGGAGAGGAGAGACAGAGAGAGGGGATAGATAGGGAGGGAGAGAGAGGGAGGGAGACGCCGGTGTCCGCTGTCTGGATAAAGAAAAGAAAAGCCTTCCCCGCGGAGCGCACTGGAAAATCTCGCTGCTTCTTCTCCTTCTTCTTGACCTCCAAAATGTGCCTTTTTTATTGGCTTATTATTATGATGATTATTTTTAATTTTTCTTGTTGTTGTCGTCTTTTTTTTCTTCCGTGAGTGAGGGCGTCCAGGCGTGTTTAGGCTATAGACGTGAGGAGATGCTGGTCTCACACCTCCTTCTCTTTCTGCGTCCTGGTGGCTTCTGGTCCTGCTCCGCGCCCGCAGCACAAGGTAATGCGCGCCAGACGGACGCGCCGCGGCCATGGGATTGGCTGGAGGCGCCGGGGAGGCGGGACTTCAGGGTGACGGACAGCCGCGTCCTCATCCAGCTCTGCAAAATGTAGTGTTTAAAACCAATTTGCCTTACGCCTTGTAAAAAAAATTGTGAAAAAAATGTGTTGTATCGCTTGCTGGGACGACCTACATAAAAAAAGAGACAAATTTGATTTGTGTGTGTGTGTGTGTCTCTCTCTCTCTGTCTCTCTCTATCTGTCTTTCTCTCTGTCTCTCTCACTCTCTCTCTCCTTCTGTCTCTCTCTCTGTCTCTGTGTCTCTGTCTCTCTCTATCTGTCTTTCTCTCTGTCTCAGTCTTTCTCTCTCTCTCTCTCTCTCTCTCTCTCTCTCTGTCTCTGTCTCTCTCTGTCTCTCTGTCTCTCTGTCTCTCTCTCTCTCTCTCTCTCCCCCCTCTCTCTCTCTCCCTCTCTCTCTCTCGTTTGACAGCTATAAAGTGGTTCAATTATATGGTGGAGTTATTCTAGCATGTGTTTGTGGAAAAGTGGAAATCATTGGCAAAACCCAAATATCCAAAACCAACAGCAAATCACATTTATGCGTATGTGCTGGTCTGTGTAAGTGTGGCTAAAAACCATTATCTAAATCTACATGTAGGCTGCGGTGACTTTATGAACTTTAAGGAGTTGGGCCACATGTTCACACAGCGTTGCAGCGAGTGACACATCATCATGCTGCGTCTGAGAGCAAAGCTAATGTTTAAAGTTTAATTCGGTATCTTTCTTAATCGTTTATCTGTGTACTTTTTCGCCAACCTTAAATAGGCACGCACAGACACACACACACACACACACACACACATGGAAACACACGCTCACACACACACTGAGTAAGGATGAATACGGTGGAGGAGGAACTGACGCATGGCGATAAGGGGAATGTATACTCCAAGATCCCCATCCAGATCCAGTGCCATTTCCGGTTTGTGTGTGTATGTGGGTGTGTGTGTGTGTGTGTGTGTGTGTGCGTGTGTGTCTATGAGTGTATGTGTGTGTGTGTCTATGACTGTGTGTGTGAGAATGTGTGCGAGGCCATTTTTTAAACACATTGATTAGACTGTTGTACACTACAAGAAGGTGCCTTTATCTATGCTTTAATGATGACAGTGATGACACCCGCCTTAAGGAGAAGCGCCAGAGGATGTCAAACAGCAAAATGTTTCCATGATCCGTGTTGGATGAGCAAAGGGAATGAGATTCAAATGTGTTCCTTGTACCCACCACTCACGGTAGACTCATTTTCCATTACAGTATTAGTATTAGTAGTATTAGAAAAGGCAGACACATCACTCCTCTGAGGCAGCTGTGTGTGTGTGTGTGTGTGTGTGTGTGTGTGTGTGTGTGTGTGTGTGTGTGTGTGTGTGTGTGCGTGTGTTTGTTGTAAGTGTATGTGTATGTAAATCCGAGAGCATAGGGGAAGCCAAGAAACCAGTGTGCGTGCGTGCTTGCATGCATGCTTGTGTGGGTGTGTGTGTGTGTGTGTAGGGGAAGCCAAGAAACCAGATTTAATTTCTCTGTAGCACTTGTAGATAACTGCATGTTATTGCATGACTATTTAAGAATCGATAAGCCACTGCCAGCCGTTAAATAGCGCTTTATTGACTGGAATAGAGGAGGAGAATCCAGATGACAACTCATTTCGGAGAGAAGCGTACCCCCCTTGTCCTCGAATTTGTTAACTTGTTTTAATCTAACCTGCAGAGGACACTGTGGAGTTCAGACACCGATACTAATGTTTAGGGAATACGATAAGACAATGGGACATTTGTACTCTAAACACGGTTTATTGCCAGCACATTTCTACGTTTCTCGTACTTTCGGCAGTGATGGACAACTTGAGATTATAGTCGTGCGTTTCCTTTTTGGGTTTAAGAAAATGTGTTTTCTTGCCGGCCACACAAGCACACACACACACACACACACACACACACACACACACACGTATAAATACATGGGGCACTTACACATTGCAGCCTCGGTCTCCAGGAGTACTGAAGCGTAATACAGCCAACAGGTGACTTGTTTTATTCAACAGGACAAAATATCATGAGTGGTTAATGAATAAACTTCAAGCCTATAAAGGGGGGTGAAGGAAAAACAGATTATGGTTATAGATTTTCACCATCATAGCTACCATCAAATTGAATCACATGCAACGAGAGAGCAGAGGAATCACCTCTGCCCTTCTGTGTCTCCTTCAGGCCCGTGCCAAGGCCGCGTCCCAATTTCATTTTATCGGTCGCACAGTTATGAGTGTTGTTGCGTCTGCGGCGGTCCTGATACCGTTGCCAGCTCAGACGACATTGATACAGCGCGCTGATATTCTGCCGTATCCCATGACTGCTCACTCGACAAGTTTGATCTATGGGTCCATTCCAAGAACCGACTCGATGCAATGAGATGCAGAGCGATAAGCGTCCCCCCCCCGTTGATGATCATGGTTTGGTCCTCAGCGCTGCCGTCTAGACCTCCGTCTTTAACCTTCATACCGATCCACCCTTGAGCTCTGAGGTCACAGGCTTAAAAAGCCTGACCCTCCCCCTCGTCCCCCCCCCCCCCCCCCCCCACCACCACCCACCCCCTTGCCTGCAGCTCCGAGGGCCATTCGGAGGCCCATAAGACCTCTCACATGCTTCCTGCAGAAGCATTTGGTCCGCACCCAACGTGTGCAACCGTCCGATGGAGACGTCCGGGCCGGAAAGCCCATCGCCGCCTCATATCTCATATGGGGTTTCTAGCTCCCCCCACCAGGGAGGGGGGAGCTACAAAAGAGAAAGGCTGAAGTAAAACAATCTGGAGGATGAGGAGGACCCTCAGCACGCCCGCCTGCGTTTGTGTAGCACTCGCGCTTTAATTGAAGAATAACAAACCAGCGCGCCTGCCTCCGTCATTTAACTTTGGTTTCTGCTGATGCCACAAAATCCCCGCTGACTTCCTGTGCTGTTAGCGTTTACACCCACGCCGAGGCTTGAGCGTGGGCATTAGGGCCATGGTTGCCCTGAGCTCCTAGACCATCGGAGTCTGGAAACTTAATGAGCTGGCTTCCTGTGCTGTTAGCGTCGGGCATTAGGGCCAATGTTTGCGAGCTTCTGGACCAAAACAGAATCCGGTTTTATGACTCATGAAACCAAAATTATTCATGTTTCATGATTTACTGCTATGTGCTAGCAGTAAATCTGCTATGCGATTGTGTAAGATTTTTGATTATCACACGGCACGATGACCTTTTCAGATTTACGACTGATTTTTTTTTAAAATGTTACAATATTATAACGATTTGTAAATCCATTTGTATTTGTGTGGTGGTTATGTGAATGCGGCTAATCGGCATGAGCCCAGAGCGCTGAATATCCAGACATTTCAGGACCAAAAAGAAGTGTATATATGGAGACGTAAATAAGTGGCTTGTTCTGTAAGTGGAGGACCATGCGCTGTGCGTTATAAAATAAAGATAAGGTCAAGGGCCTGGTTCTGTTCACTGTGATTACTTGCTCATTCATTCAGTTGGAGCAGGCCACTCTGAGAAGAGGCACATACAGTATAATAACACTGTGTGAAAGCTGAAATAAACTGATTTAGATTTAGATTTGTATGGTGTATCTTTTTTATTTTATTTCTATTGATATGCCCTATGCGTCACAGAGATAAGTAGAAACGGGTATTAGTGATATTATGGGAAGACCCTGTCATGAAGAACAGCGGAGAAGCCTGTCACCAAGCGTTAAAGTCGCTGGTGCAGCGCCCGTTCAAAACGTTACAAACCTTCAGACCGTGCCGGTTTCCGAGCAGGCTGAAAGAGAACCGCTCATCCGAACGGCTTCCCACTGGCCACCACTCTTCCTCGGGTCCTCGGCAGTACGCCCGCCGCCGAGCGTGGAGTCGACTGGATGAACGGTTGTCGAGAAAATCAAAGGACAGACAGACACACAGAGACTCCTCTGTTCACAGTGAGCTCCTGGCGTTCTGCTGGTGTTCTCACCACAGCTCTGCTGACACGCTGGGTCCCCATGAGAAAAGCATCCGGGGTCTTGTGCCTTTTTATTTCTCATGTGAGTGTGTGACGTTTAGTGCTTAAAGGACAGCAGAGCGTCGCTCTTTCGGAGAGGAAGTGGAAAGTATTTTACTCGACGCTGTGTGATGGACTCCCGGTATGATATCTGAAGGCCGGGTGGATGATGGTGCACATATGTTTGCGGTTATGGGATACAGAGAACATTATAGATTGCATGTGTAAAGGAGATTTGTAGTTTTCTACAGGTTCACAGTAAAAAAAAAAAAAAGTGATTTGTAATTATTGTTTGTAGGGGCCGACACAAAAAAAGGCATAGAGGAAATATACAAAAAAATGCACAAAGAAGGACAAGAGAAAGAGAACAAAAAGATCTTCTTGAGGCCCACGTTTCACAATCCATACAGTTTCATATGCGTTTAAGAAAAAAAACACTGACATTGGATCGATAGATACATTTCCCATGTGTTCCCACGTGTGTTTAGACCAACTCCAACTTGAAACCAAGCCTGAATATTGAGCAGCCTGGTAATCTGGCCCTAAACCAGTGCGATAAAGCAGTAGACCCCGCTGGGTGGTCCACCATCTCCCCCAGACCGGCAGGCAGACAGTGACATTGTCTTTCCTGGAGTCTGGCTCCGTCATCGCGTCCCCGGGGGGAGACATCGGGACTATCACATACTAACCCCCCCCCCCTTCCCACACACACACACACACTCCTCACCCTCACACACGCAGATGGACTCTAAGAACCACCGGCACCGACTGAATACACAATTTAATGCATGAACTCATGCCTTCCTACGATTTTGATTTGCAAGTCATCCTGACCGAAACAGATAGCGGTGGTTTGCACATACTGTAGCAAGGCCTTCAGGTGCAGCCAAAAAACTGTCTGTGTTAAAAATGACAAATACCGCAAAACTAACATGGAAGTATGTTCCTGCGTATTTCGGTAATTTGAAAAACGACTCACTTTGATTTTGTTTAACTTAGCTTAGCCCCCGCTCGCATGACCGATGACGTTGTTCGGCCACTCAGTGTTTAGTCTGCTGTGGAGCACTACTGGATGAACACAGTAGGAAGGGCGGGGATGGGATGAGGAGATTGTGTAGCGCTGAAGCGAGAAAAAATAAAGACAAAAACCTGCTGACGCCGTCGAAAGGACACAAGCCTGTGAGCGCCACTGACCCAGAACCCCATTGAAATGTTAAGGTGGGCTAACGTTTGCACGCCCCACTCAGCCCGATTGCGTCCGCTCTACGTACGCGGCGCGGTTCCCTTTCCGAGAAGACCGAAAGTCAACACCAGGTGAAACAACAATGCCAGAATAGGTGTGGAAGAAAAGAGTCGTTTGATTGTTGGTCTTTCGGGGTAGGACACACACACACACACACACAAATAAGATGGACTTAAATGCTAACACCGGCCTCTTCTTTATCTCCTGTGTTTGTTAGCACACATGCTTACCCATTAGTAAAAGCCTCCCCTCTGCACATCAAAGACGGCATTCTGCAGGGTCATATAACCAGAGGAATGACTGGGCTTTTACCTCAACTTTATTATTTTACAGAGGCTCCTGGCACTCTAGTTCGAGTGTATGGTTTACAAATTGGATTTTTTGGCACCGTGCGCGACTACATTGGGCTTCACATCGTGCAGGTCGGCCTCCAAGTCCTCTATGTTTTTTTAAAAATCTGAATTATTTGTGCGAGTGACGAGGAAACACTTGAGAGTCGATAAGAACGAGAAGGCACGTCTCAATTCTGCCAATCTTTATTGGAGGGTCCGCTTCCCCTTCTTGCATTCCCTGTGAAGTGGTCTGAGAGTGTTAGGGCTGCTTTTGTTTCCATACATCCTGCTCTCCATTTGTACAGCTGGAGATTTCCCCCAGCAATTCAACTAAATTGCTTTGCCCAAGGGGAGCAGAGATTGGGGATTTGGGTGAAGTGCATTTTTTTTTAAATTCGCATGCATCACATGTGTGTATGGGTATATATGCCGGCTCTCGCATGCACATTTTGTGTGTTTGAGTTATC
>JAOPHQ010001748.1:0-92500 GCA_030340625.1 Merluccius polli | reverse complement strand
ACGACCTGCCAGCCATTGCTAGCACAGGGCCCAGGGTTCGATGCTTTCTTTGATTTTGGCAATGTCTTCGAGGCTCATGCAGCGGCGGGGAATCCACTGGGAAACCAGGGTCCATCCAACATCACCGGCGAACATCTTGTTCAGGGTGGGATGGAGCACTTTCGCAAATGAACCACTTCCACGTTGTTTAATGAAATCCCCTTGTCTAAACAATTGCAAGAGCGAGGAACAGGAACCAAAAACACTGGGGGAGACACTTACACACGTAGCAAAGTGACATACTACCCTGGTCTCTGTCTTTGGCTGTGAGGTTTGTTTAGTTTAATCAAGGCCATCGAGTGGTCTGCACTATAAGTGCTCAATGGAGGTCAAGCCCTTTGAACACTCAGCGTGTATCACTCAGTTCTCAACGGATATCATAATTGAATTAACATGCAAGTGTAGGTGAGTGTCCTAGTCAACGAGTAAAAGCCTTGTTTTTGCCTGACTTCAATTTGACATTCACAGCTTAACGTGGATATTTTTTGTGGATGTGATTACGGTGAATATCTACAGCATGTGTAGCATATGTTGCATGTCGCCATGAAACGTATGCAATTTATGTGCAATACATCAACAACAATACATTCACATCCTTATAATCAATAGGAAACTATAATGAAAGGAGTCTGCATGTCTCGCTGTCCTTCGGTTTTTCTCGAAAAACCGTTTGTCCGATTCGACTCCACACTTGGCGGGTGTATTGATGAGGAACGTTTTGAACAGGCCCTGCACTACTGAAACTCTCTCTCTCTCTCTCTCTGTCTCTCTCTCAACAGGGCATGGGTGGCGGCGTCTTGATGAGAAGACATCTTTTTTGACACGGCCCCTGTCTTTGTCCAGGGAGCCTCTAATTAACCTCATCCCCAAGTTGCTGTGCCAAAGGCCCCCTCTCAAAGGACCGAGGGGAGAGGACCTTGAGAGGGGGGGGGGGGCTGAACAATATCCATCGGCCCAACAACGCCTGGCGGCGTGTCAATAGGGTGATCCGCGCTCAAAGACATTCCTGCGCAGCGCTGCGGAGGACAATGACGGAGAAGAGTTCAATTAGCGACTCAACGCACAAAACAAACACTTGGATGCACATGCGAGTGTGGACAGGCGTGTACGAACACAGGGCTGCGTATGCAAATATTAACGCATCCGTGTAGACGAAGCAAAACACACACACACACGCACGCATGCTCTGCGTTCTATTGCTGTGTGTTCTGTGTGTGCACATGTAGGCCTATATCTGTGTGTGTGTGTGTGTGTGTGTGTGTGTGTGTGTCTGCGTGTATGTTGGGTGTGTTTGTTGGTTTTTTTATTGAGAACATCTGCCGGAGGACGATGTCATGACATTAAAGGCAGTTCCCCTGATTTCACGCAGATAAATTATAAATTTGAAGTTCCCATATAAATTTCCACCCTGAATATCTGTTATGAATTATCACAAATAAATAAACGAATAAACAAACACAATGAGCCTTTGTGTCGACTCTCAACCCGATGAGAAATAGACATGTTGAGACAGCATACAGGCAGTTTTTTTGTCTGCAGAATACATCTGAGTCGGTATGCATGTATGTATGTGTGTGTGTTTGTGTGTGTGTGTGTGGGGGGGGGTGGTTGTATGTCTGCACACACGTGTGTGTGTGTGTCTGTGTGTGTGCAGACTTTGACATGGAGCATAGCCTCCAGACGCTCCAATGGTCCGACACACATCCTCTCCCGGAGGGCCTGCTCCGACTGTCTAGGTCACGTGCATAAAAGTGACTAACCTTAAACACGTACGCTGAAAGCGTCCCCTTCACCATGCGGATCTGAAATGAAAAAACGTCCGGTATTTAAGTACGTGGCTGTGTACATCATTTGCTATAATGTTTAAAAAGCATCTGGTGACATAGTTAGTTGTTTCCCGTACATTCAGGTAGCGATGACACATGGGCGCCTGGTTTCACTTCGGAGATGTAGCTGCAGCCCTCTGGTTCCCCTCTGAACCTCGTTGACCTTTGGTGCTTCTGAACTGATGTAGCCCTATGGGAATTTGGGGTATTTCCTTAACTCTATTTTTTAATTATTTTATTTTGTTTATTTTACTTCCATACGTGTTTTTATAAATGCTAAATATGTTTAAATAATGTTTACATGCATTACAAAATGTGTTAGTTTGGATTCATGTACTTGGAGTAACAACCAATCAGAGGTCGCGGTGAGAGTTCGAGACGACCGCGGAAGGGAGAGAGACGTGAGAAGAAATGGAGGACAACGCTGGACAACGAAGTTTCGGCAGAACGCCAGGTTTTAAGGCGTGTTTCTTTGGAGGGCTTTTGAACACACGGACTGCGGTTTAGTTTAGACAAGTATTCATGAGTGACTTCGGTAGCGTTCATGTGCTTCGGTTGTGAAGGACTCGGCTAGAGTCTTCACCGACGAGAGGACGGCTAATCAGCGCGAGCGAGCCCAAGCTTCCGGAACTAGGACCGCGCGGCCACGGCGTGGACGAGGACGGCGACCAGCGCGAGCGGTGAGTTTTCTTTATTGCGCATTGGCGCGAAGCGGCCATTGTGTTTTAGGCCTCACCGATCCGAGCTATGGATGTATGGCGTCAGATTAGTGCCAAAATGCACTCGCGTGATAAAACATGCAGTCGGGCGTATATATTATTTCACACGCGTAGTTATTACCTGCGAGCGCGCAAATTCTTTCTGCGCGCTCGCGCACACTCAGAGCGCTTCTCCCCGAGAGAGGAAATTGAGAGCGAGCGAGTAAATCGGGGACTCGAGAGCATTTCCTCGTTGCTCTCACATCGGACAGCCTCTCGCAGCTCACGTTCTGCTCGCTCGAAAGGAATAGTTTTGGCACTTTGGGGGAGGGAACCCAGGCAGGGCGGGCTCTCCTGTGATTGGCCGTTTCCGATTAGCGATATTTGATTGACAGCCTTGCTTTCTCTCATGGATGGAAGTCTGCTGGTGAACTCAGAGGTCTGAACGAGACAACGCAAGGGCGGCGGAGGTACCTTCAGCTAAGAAAGCCTTGGCTGAATTCAGGCATTTGTGATGAACGAAAACTATGGCTTGTGTGAAATGTCATAGATGTTTCTTAGACTTAGACTTGCTTTTTATTGTCATTGTTACAGGAACAACGAGATTATGTACAGCAGTCCCCAAGGTGCAGTTTTAAAATTTACATAAGAACATATACATAACTTTACAAATAAATATATATATATAGAAAATATATATATATGTAGAAAAAGAAAAAGAAAAAGTGGATGAGTGCAAGAGAGGTACATTGTATACATTATTGGCATCAGGGCATATTCATGGGATAGCCTATGTCTGATACCTAGTTCTATGATTTGAGGAGTAACATAAACATGTCATGGGGTTGTTATTGCACATTGTTACACATTTTTTGCATTCAGGGATTAAATATGTTATATGTACAGTGTGTATGTTCAGTTCACAGTTTCTTAGTTCTCAGTTATCCATGTATAGTGCATTGTCTGCTCCCTCTGCCATTTCCAGCGGCCGAGTTGAGCGCTTTAATGGCTTTGGGATAGTAGCTATTTTTCAGTCTGTTTGTTGATGCAGGGTATATGCTGTATCTTTTGCCCGAGGGCAGCAGTTTGAAATGTCTGTGACCGGGGTGGGTAGGGTCTTTCAGGATGCTGTTTGCCTTCCTGAGACAGCGTGAGCTGTACAGTTCCTCCAGGGAGGGGAGGGGGGTATCCGGGGGGCATCTGAGAATTGTGTTAGTGTAACTAATAATCAACATTAGTTAGAACGTTATTACTTAGTCCGTAACGTTAACCATGGGTAAAGCTAGCCAATAGCTAGTTCATCACAAATGCCTGAATTCAGCCAAGGCTTTCTTAGCTGAAGGTACCTCCGCCGCCCTGACGCCGTTGTCTCGTTCAGACCTCTGAGTTCACCAGCAGACTTCCATCCATGAGAGAAAGCAAGGCTGTCAATCAAATATCGCGCCTCAGAAACCGCCAATCACGGGAGAGCCCGCCCTGCCTGGGTTCCCTCCCCCAAAGTGCCAAAACTATTCCTTTCGAGCGAGCAGAACGTGAGCTGCGAGAGGCTGTCCGATGTGAGAGCAACGAGGAAATGCTCTCGAGTCCCCGAGTTACTCGCTCGCTCTCAATTTCCTCTCTCGGGGAGAAGCGCTCTGAGTGTGCGCGAGCGCGCAGAGAGAATTTGCGCGCTCGCAGGTAATAACTACGCGTGTGAAATAATATAATACGCCCGACTGCATGTTTTATCACGCGAGTGCATTTTGGCACTAATCTGACGCCATATGGATGTAGCCGTGTTCTAGGGCGAGAACACGATAACTTACCTAATTAGTATGCAAGAATTCGCTCCCTGATTGGTTCGATCCTTGAAGCATGCTATTTCCGTTTCCTACAGTCATAGCGTAGCCGGGACATTTCCTAACCCTAACCATAACCTAACCATAACCATAACCATAACCCTAACCATAACCATAACCCTAACCATAACCCTAATCATTAAAACGCAACCTGAATCATTAAAACGTTAACAAACATTAAAAAAAAAAAAGCCATCACAAACAATTTCCCGCTCTCAAGAAGGCATTGAGACCGGCGACGAAACGCGCAGGCGCATCATGAGAACCAATGAAGAAGCCCGATTCTTAACATGTTCTGGGTACCGTGTTCTCGGTATCTGAAATACCTCGATCCCAAGCGACGCTACGGGCCTGCAGCGTTGCCTCTGACTCTGACGTGGGTTTGGTGTCTCTTCCATTTCGTGGGATTTATTTAGTTTTATGCCGGCTTAGTTTTAGGTCTGGAAAGGGGGTAATATTGTATTGAACTGTGTTTCATTTCCCTTGCAATTGAACTTTAAATTTAACGCTAATATTTTATGTCAAGGTGAATGTGTGTTTTGTATTTAATATATTTCTATATAAATTGTCTAAACTGATCTTGAATATTTGCGTGTTATTGGGTGTTTTGATTTTGATAACACTACCGGTGAGTTAAGCAAATGGTTAAGGTGTAAAAATAGTAATTTAATTAAAAGTTAAAATTCATTAAAGGAACAAACATTAGTATTGCATTAAGCTGCATACCTTTAGTGCATTAATTAACATTAGAGAGTGATCTCTCACACACAAACAAATTCGGGAGCGCACCTCACTATTCATAGCTAAGGGCAGCTAGGGGGCGCTACACTGATATAAAATGGCGCCGTAGGAGGAGGGCGACCATCGGCTATAGACTTAAGTTTTTGGCTGTTCACGCTTGTTACGTGTAGGTTAAGTAGTTTTGTGTTCCCGCCCACCCCCAGCCTCAGTCTTTCGCACGTGTGTGCTTGTACAAGCGACGTGACCAATAAACATCATGCATCTTGAAACATTTTGAATCTCAAATCTTGAGTGTGTGTGTGTGTGTGTGTGTGTGTGTGTGTGTGTGTGTGTAAAAGCGAGCCGAGCTGTGGGTTGGGCCGCATTGCGCCCGTAAAAAGTACCGTCGGAGGAGCTTCAGGCGGTGGGTGGGAGCACGGACCTGCATGTTACTATGGCGATGGTTTTGTGTTTGCGTGTCGGAATATTACATATCTTTATGATGTTGTACAATTCACTAACATAACCGCAACGGAAATATTTCTTTATTGCGCCGTTAAAGAATTTACGAGTCGTTTTCTCCCATTGTGTGGTGGGTATGCTAAGAACAAAACCACAGCCCGGAAAAATACAAACATTGAGCCAGTGTGTGTGTGTGTGTGTGTTTGTGTGTGTGTGTGTGTGTGTGTGTGTGTGTGTGTGTGTGTGGCCTCCTCAGGGAGTAAATATAGCTGTGCGAGTGATTTCACACCTCTTTGAATCCAGTGTCGGTTAGCCGAGGGTGTCCATAGCCCAGGGGGGGGGGGGGGGGTGGGGGGGGCGGGGCACACCGGGACGCCAATAACAATGGCAGGGTTCAAGAGGTCAAGGGTCAACAAGGGTCACATGTTCAATGGGCAGCCAGTGCCAACCCAGGTCTCAACGCCCCCCCCCCCCCCCCGCTTTGTAAGTCTATAGATGTGTTAAAGACTGGGATTGAAAGGAGGGAACATGGAAAACACAGAGGGGATGAGCCAGGAGCAGTCGAGACATGTTTGGATGAAAGCAGGAGTGATAGACGAAGGGTTTGATGAGGGGGGGGGTTGGGGGGGCGGGGGAGGGGGTGAGTGGCGGGAGGATGGGAGGCGCTGTCAGCAGGGGTCAACGCTTAAAGAGTGAAGAGGACCACAGTCGGAGCGCAAACAAACCATCCATCAGCCGCCAATCATCGGGACATTTAACCGCTCAATCAACAGCCGATTAATCAATCACCGATTCGCCGGAACATGAAAAGTCGAAAAAACTAAAAACGAGTAATGATCTCTCTGTGTGTGTGTGTGTGTGTGTGTGTGTTGGCACCAACTGAATCACTTTGAAGACGTGATTGCGACAGGGAGCAATGGTCTGTGTGACAGGCAACACGTGGGGAGTGTTTGGCCTCACCTGTGCTAACACGCCTCAGGTCCACCTCTAACCTGACGCAATACGACGCCCTCGTTACTCAGATCCCATACCCCCATCTTTTCCATTCGTTACACATAGAGACGCATTTACATGTACAATTTGATTTTACTTTTGTACCATTTTCTGTTGCATTTCAAAACCTGGCTTCTTTTTCATGCATTTATGTATGTATTTATTTGACCTTACTTACTTACTTAATTACAAACAATTAAATAATGTATTAAATATTCAATCATTTATAAAAACAATGTCAAACGATATGCTGAATTTACAAATCTGCTACTGAATCCTGAAAATGATTTATTGTCTCCATAAAGGCAGCAAGCAGAGATTTTTGTGAAACACTTTGGCCTGTTGGCCAGTGTTGTTAGGCTTATGTCATAGAGGAAATCCTAAAGAGGAAATGGGAAACTCCAGCTGTGTGAAATGCAATTATTTGTGTATGTATGAGTGTTTGTGCGTGTTATGCTATATGTCCTCACGCAGATGTTGCGAGAGAGAGTGAGCAAGAGAGAGAGAGAGAGAGAGAGAGAGTGTGTGCATATGTGTGTACGTGTGTGTGTGTGTGTGTGAGACCAGCTGCTCCACACTCCCAGCAGAATAAGGCCACCCTCTGTCTCTTGGACACGGGAGGATCCGAGCGTTTTCCCAGTTGTTTCGAATTTTAATTTTTCCGGAGACGGCCGCTGCGTAGCTCGGCCCGGGCGTTCGGCTACAACTACTCCTCGTATCTCTTTTCACGCCGCTCCTCGCTGAGGCCCCCCGGCTCAGTGAGGTGGGCTGTGAGTATGCACAGGTGCTGTTTCGCCCTGATACGAGTTCCTCCTGTTTACTATTTACTGGAGATGCCGCCCAACCACTCACTCCGTCTGCCTGGTTACAGGACAAACATTGGAGGCAATAAAGAGGCCTTCCCCTAAGTGAGTCAGTGCCTATCTGTAGGTCATGTTTATCGCCGGGTTTCATCTTCATGGCGATGGAAGAGCAGACTGTGGAAAGTTGTGCGTGGAAATGTTTCTCTGTGGACATACAGGTATATGTATACTGCTATATATAGATATAGATATATAGATATATATATATATAGATATATAGATATAGATAGATATGAACCATTTCAGACAACTAAAGTAGGGATAATTATCCTATAATCTCACTCCCATCTTTCTCTGCCATCTGATGTATGAAACAAGGCGAACACAAAGACACACACACACACACTTACACAGCAGCGCACACAAAACACACATTGCCAGTCACTCTCAGACAGATGGGAGGCAGTTGATTACAGACGACTGAAACGGGAATATGAAAGTGGTGAGTCACAGCCCGTTGGAGCACTTTCGCCGGCCACCATGTGTTCAGGGGAACCTCTCTTCTGAATACTGTGAATTTCCACACGCGTTTCACAATCATTTTTTCTTTAATTTCGTTTTTACCTCAGATTACATCGCAGGTCGAATTAACGTATTAACGTCAACACAGCCACAATTGGATGTGCCGCGGCTTCCTTCAGCTGTGACTCACTCTATTGAGTTACTGGTGTTTACACATGAAGTCAAAAGGGACCCCCCTTCTGAACGTGGAAATGTGTTTGTTACGTTCAAGTTCAACCCTCGTCCCGCTCCACCGTTTCCTGTACGAGCTGACGAGCTCTTATGAAAGTCTGACAAGCATGACAGCATTTCACACTGAGAGCATGTCTGTTGGGCCGGTGATGTCTTCTTCTTCCAGGTTACATCATTACACATCACATGCCTTTATGCTTTAATTCAATTTTCTACTCATAAAAAAAAACGTTTACATGTTCACTTATTCTTCTACCCTGCGTCCAATCTAAATATCAGCAGCGCTGTGTTTTCCAGTAAAATGTCTGTGTTCGTCACACGCTGTGGGATTTGTAGCCGACATGATCCCGGTGATAACACGGATCATGAAAGTGGCGATGGAAGGATTGCGACTCTTATGACATCCCGGGTGGAGTGTCAACTCCCTCTTACATAATGCTATTCACTGCTTTGTTTTCACCACAGGAGACAGGGGAGGAGGAGGAGGAGAAAGCAATGGTCAACAGTCGGCAGGGGTCGGCAGGGCGGGCGGGGAGACTGGGGTAGGTGACATCTCTCAAGACGAGGGACGGATACATTTGAAAATGTATTATCCTCACATGAACTGGGAAACATGAATTCATGTATAATGTCTGAAATAGCATACATTGACTGATTTACATTTCACGACGTAGCCTAGTCTAGTTATTTACGTTTACATGTCGGCATTTAGTTGACATGTAAACATTTACGTTGATCCAAAAAAACGACTTAGAAATGAGACCAACAACAATAATTTTTGCGTAACATCGAAGCTGGTGTAACAACACAAACGTCTGTGACGCTGCATGACCATGTTTCTAAAAACAACAGCAGGGTGCATCGCATTAGTGCAGTTATGCACTCATTTAGGAAAACAGTTATGTCGTTATGTTTTCCTTGTTATAAATAGAAATTCACGAATAAGGACTAAACTAAACGGATGCCGCGCTACGTGCAAAACCAGGAGTGTTGACTGTACCCTCCAAGGAAGATTAATCTTCCTTTTTGCCACCGTCCCGAATAATATCTGCCAATCAGGTCCCCTCTCACCCAGGCTGGGTCCGTGTTGCCGTCCACCCTGCAGGGGTTGCTTTGTTCACGGCATAAAGGGAGGCTAGCGATGACTTTATTATAGCCAGGTAGTCAGTTTATTCTTCCGGGGATAAAAAAAAACCTCTCCCAGAACAGCACATGACCTTAACGTGTTCGGTCAAATTATAGATCCAGTTTGTCTCTTGACTTTCATGCGGATATTTGCCATGACTGCTAATATTGCTTTGGTGTGTGTGTGTGTGTGTGTGTGTGTGTGTGTGTGTGTGTGTGTGTGTGTGTGTGTGTGTGTGTGTGTGTGTGTGTGTGTGTGTGTGTGTGTGTGGGGGGGGGGGGGGGGGGGGGGGTTAGATGAGAAATTGATTTGTGAAAGTCATGGCAGGCTATTAATAGATTGCTGACTTACGGCTAAGCCTATTGTTCAGCTTACCTTGTGTTGTTATAATTATAGCTACAAATGTAGAAATATTGTAATTATTGACGAAAGTCAACATGGTGCATGGCTATGAGGAAAGCTTCAGAACAAGATTGATATTTTGACATGGTGTGAGGAAAGTCTATATGTTGATGTATCTTGAGCTATTGAGTGATCACCATTCACCAGCAAACCAGTATACTGACACACAGCTGCCACTGGGAGGTCGCTGGCAACCTCGGTGGCAACTGTAGTCCCCTGGAGAACGTGTCTCCCATCGCAACACTGTACAATCCCCTGATACTGCGCCTGGAACACAGCCTCTTCGCAGTTTCCTTGCAAGGCGCCGTGTTGCTCGCCCTCGCTCTCTTTTTCTTTGCAAATTGGAGACATATGTCCATGGGCTGTCTTGTCATTGTGGTTTGGCCACAGCGGCCCCCATCTCAGCTCTGCCGCGGCGCTGAGGCCATCCATCAAGGTCATCCGCTGCTGTCACATTATCGACCCTGTCATTGTCTTGTCTCATGAATGACATGAACACGCATACATGTCCTATTGATCACTCTGTCCAATGCCTGAAATTTGTTCTTCTTCCTCAGGGAGCCGAACCAAACTTAAGGGCAGTGTCCGCTCAGGCTGAGGAATATAAATGCTGGTGAACCGGGTGGCACAGGGTTTGTGGTTAGGAATCGCCTCTGCTTTGTCTTTGACCTCCCCCCGCACCCCTTTTCATAACAAAGCACACATGTTGACGATATACATAAGTATGCAAACATTTGCAATTGTAATGCATGCATGCATGCATGAGTGCCAACTGGCAAACAAATGCATGCACACACAAACACACACACACAAATAAATAAACATGAGGACACACAAATAGTTGTCAGGATATTCCTCTTCTTAGCAGACTCCATAAATCCCCCAGGTGTGAAAACACTGCCCATCCGAGACAGAGACCTCTGGCGCCAGCTGTCCCAAGAGACCCTGGGCTGTGGACCCACAAATCGATGGAACATGCTTGTTCCTCCTCAAATGATCTCTCGATACCGACCCCACCTCTACCAACTCTGTTCGCATTTTAGACGGCGCACAACCCTCAAGCCATTTGAGGCACCAAGCTCGATCGCCCCTTCCTTCCTGGTGCATCACCAAAGGTCATTCCCATGTGTTTTTTTACAGGCACAACACCATGGAAGATAGTGAAGATGGACATTGAACTAGAAAGACCCGCGTGAAGCTGTGTAGTTCCTTAAACCCAGTTTTAACCCAATTAGCTATTGGCCCAATGGCTCTAGTTATGCACAGGAGCATCCCATAATAGAGGGAACCGAAGGAGTCTGGTGTTAACTAGCGGTGGCGCTCACAGGGGTTCCTACTGTGAGGGAGCACCTTCAGGCACCAGCCTAACCTCTCAGGTCACAACCAATTCCACGGTTAGGGTAAACTTGTTCTGACTGAAAGAGTCTGGTGGGACGCAACTGGAGACTCTTCTGCTACCCTTTCACTGTGATTGGCCAGCTGGAACTTTCAAGCCTTTGGTATAATTGGGTGGAACCGTCTCAACATCTCACTTCTGAGAGGTAATTGGTGTTTGGTGGAGTGGGTGGTGTTGATGAAGGGCTTCCATCGGGACTGAGGGCGAGGGGTCTTGACCCTGCGAGAGGGTAATCACAGGTTTTAATGACAGCGGAGAACAAGGGGAACCTTAGTGCGGTGAGTGGACGACTGAAAAAACATCTTCACCTGATGTGCTTCACGAGGGAAATCACACCAATGAAAACACTCCCACTCCACACATATAATCATTTCATGATGGAGGAAATATTACTCAGGTTTAAATGTCTCTACACCCCTAATAACTTCAAGATGGGACCCCTGTCCTTCTCCACTGGCAGAGCCTCACCCTGTCACCACAACCACACCACAACCAGCTATGGGCTTTTCTGCTACATCAAGACATCAAATCTCCTCTAACACCTGAAGTGTGAAACTTTCATTTTATTATGGGACTGTGACCACCATCCAAGTGTAAGACTGCTTTGTTTAAGCCACTTTTCCATCTCTATCTCAAGAGAAATAAAGATGGATGGAATCGTCTTTATTTCCATTTGCAATGTCTGATTCAGAGGAGGTGAGCAGAGGCGTTTTATATTGGGAAAGTCCAAAGTATCTACATGCCAAATCAAAGAACAGCATAAAGCTTACACAGACCCACCCCAATGCACACACACACATCATTATTCACTGTCATTTACCGGCAAACTAAAATAATACACACATTATTTCACCACCACACTGAGCAATGTCACTGAGCCAGTAAAATGGCAGTTACAGAGGATAATACGCAAACCAGTGACACATACACCAAAGGATTCCCCTTCGTCACTGATATTTTCCATGAAGCAGCCACATCCTCATTGACATAGAGTTCAAATACAGAACAGCTCTTCCTGCTTTCAACGTGGCCCCCAGAACTAGCATCTTTGGACACATAACGTGATTGATTATAAGTCTGATACTTGATTAGATTGCTACAATATTGTCACAACTGTGTACACAATAATACTGTGAATGAATTGGATTTGATTACATTTTAATGTAATCTTCTGATAAAGTATTGCACATTCCTTTCAAAATAGTGTTTCTATTTCTGTCACTTGGTACAGAAAGAATTACACCAGAGGCTTTAAAGCACCAGGATTTTCCAGATTATATCAAGAAATATGTTGGTAGTCCAATTATTTCCCACATGTTTGTTAGGTGGTCCTTCCGCGGTAATTAATCATCCCTTCGCCCCCAGGTCCCCTAGCTGCTCCAAAGCAATCAAATCATGCACTAATCCACATTGTCTTGGTCAGTTATTCCAGGCCTTGCATTTCAATTTAGACCTTATTAGCTTCTTTGGCTGGGGCTACAATGCAAGGAGCCCCTCCGTATTTGTCCAAGATCTAAAATGAGTTAAAGTCAACAGGAGGTTAATAGTAAATCCCTCAGACGTACTAGCGGAGCAGCGTTCAAAACAAATATCGCTCTACTCCTGAAATACAACTAGATGTAATATTTAGTTCATATTCTTGGCCACTGTTTTGGAAGTAGCATGCGAGACAGGGCCATGTTGATCTTCAGTAAGGGAAAAGGCAAATAGTCTGAGCTTCAAATAGTCTGAGCTATTTCAACAGTTCAAAAGTTAAGTTAAGCACAGGTCATCTCAATGAAATATTTGTATTTCTGAGCAGAGCTCAGAAATACAAATATACAAATATACAAATTAACTTTCAAACTGCATTGTGCTAAAACACCAACAAGACATATATAGGTGAAAACGACAAAAGGGAACTGTCCATGTCAGACACACCTGTACAGTCATATTTGGTAAGGCCATTGTAGCCTAATGCTCAGCTAAGGACCTCAACCAGGTAAGGAAAGCCACCTTGGGGCTCCTTCCCCCTCAGCTGAAAGCCTTTGTCTGAGTGCCTAGGATCAGTGAAGCTATTTCCCAAACATCAGCCCACAGTGTTTGTTGAGTAATGAAAGCCCAACAGGGTCATTGACCCCCCCTTTACATCAGCCAGCCCTTGGGCCTCTTAAATTTACACCGGCCACATGGCGCATTAACGTTATGACTGACCATTGACTGTCAACCTAACCATGATCTAAACCTAAGTCATGAACTCAGGGTGCACAAAATTTCCAAATTAATTTCTTACACAACATGGTGTCCTTTTCTCAGAAGGCTCAAAATTCTTCCAAAAAGCCTGACCTTGACA
Source organism: Merluccius polli (assembly GCA_030340625.1). Classification (NCBI taxonomy): domain Eukaryota; kingdom Metazoa; phylum Chordata; class Actinopteri; order Gadiformes; family Merlucciidae; genus Merluccius; species Merluccius polli. Next base: position 79,112 of record JAOPHQ010001748.1, on the reverse strand, counting down.
AGCTTGTTTTCTGAGTGACGTTTTCCGCATCTTAGCGGATGGACTTTGAAGCGAACCTGGTTTCCTGAGTATCAGATGCGTCAACAGCTTAGTGGTCCGATGGGATTCAAATAGAGAATAGCTTTGTTTTAAAGCGTGCTTTACTGTCTAAACATTTACACACCGACTTAGTCAACTCAGAAGGTCAAATTGCATTGTGTTCAGTAGTTCTGTAATTTCTTTCTCAATGCTTACTCTATTTCTTCCTCTATTTTCGCAGTTAATGGCCAGTCTTGCTCGGTCGGCATTGTTTGAATGACTTTGATGTATCTACAGCACTGTATCAGTGTAGAAATGTCAACATTGTAAAATAAAAGAGTTGTTAGATCCAGACAGAACGAAGGCTGTGAGATTATGTTCTGAAGAAAAGACATCATCTCAACATCAATTCTGTGGATATGGTAATTGTGTTTCGGTTTCATATTTGAACATGCCTTCTGGGCTGGTGAATCTAATGTTAAGCACAGAGTGTGGGTGGTCCAGGTACTTTGACCTAAAATGATGCCTGTTTTACAACAGTCTAGTTTCGAGGGAAATGATTGAGGCAACCTGTAACCGTCTGGTGTACTGAGAATCCATTGACCACATGTTCAACACTCTTTGACATCTTCTTGTAGCAGTGTTTTTTTTTGTGCTCATTTCCAGCTGCACTGAACCATTACATGCTGGTGAATACGTGATAAACACTGACCATGTGCTGTAGAGTAAGCAGCCCAGGATGAGAAATAGAAACATGAGCCTGAGGAGAAAAAAAGGAAATGACTTTCAGGAGAGCCTTTTATGGGCGGTTTCCTCCCTGAGCTAAGCCTCCTCCAGTGTGTTCATCCTGTGCAGGCAGACAGCGCTTCATGCCAACCATGGAGATGGGACGCAGGTGTTGGAAGTAGCGGTGATTTGTGGTAGCAGTCAATGAGAATGTGATTGGTGGTGATGATCTAGTGTTAATCTTCTAACTTTATACATCAATCTTGTGATAGACGAGAGGTCAATTAGATGGCATGTGGCAGCAAGTACATAACCTCATGCATGCCCACACACTCAGTCAACCTTGTCATACATGAGTGTCCAGCACATATCCTGCATGAGTGTGTATTCATATGAACTGAATCATGCAGTGATACAGGATGGCGTTTGCTGCATGGCATGGGCGACCTTTTACCATTGGAGATGTACTTGTTAGGGCATGGAAATGTTTGAGGTTTCTGTTCACTCTCACTGGTGTTGTCACTGTAATCTCGCCCTCATTCAGTGTGGTTGTGTGTGTGTGTGTGTGTGTGTGTGTGTGTGTGTGTGAATATATGTGTGTGAGTATGCATGTTTGTGTGTGTGTGTGTGTGTGTCTGTGTGTGGATGGTGGGCACAATACAAACAGACCAAAAGTCGAGATAACATTTTGGCTTGGAGAGCTGCATTTCATTGAGTTTCTCCACATTTTCTGTTTGTCTCCCAGCTCTGCTTCCAATATTAGCTTACTGTTTGTCAGGTCTTTAATCGTTTCCCAAGACCCTTTATCTGTTCATCTTCATCACTCATTCTTGGGTTTCCTTCCCTCTTCCAGAGGCCTGTGTCATTCGTTAATCCTCCTCTTCCTCCTCCACAGCCACTTTCATCTGGTCTTTTGTCCTCTAAGCTACCTTTTAGTGCAAAGGGAGAGAAAGGGGCAGTGGTTCTGTGGTAGTGTGTGTGGGAGAGAAAAGGACGTAGGGCAAGTCATGAGGAGAGAGAGAGAGAGAGAGAGAGAGAGAGAGAGACGTGTCCCGTGTCATCCCATCGCCTCCTGTCTCTAATTCCAGGGAGGATTAAGGAAAGAATTAGACTGAAACACTCACAGGCTGTCAGTGTGGTTCCACACATTTGTTCCACCCTATATTGAAATGGAATGGGATTCACATCCAAAGGGTCTCCAACAAGGTTGGATAGTGGTTACTATGAAGTGGCCAAACCTCACCCATAACATAACCCCGCGTTCTCCAGCACAGGAAGTTAGCATTGGTATGATGCGATTGTGCAAGAATTGGGTTTTTTTGTTTCGCTATACAGTTATCCTCAACCCACCTCTAGCAGTTCAAAAAGCCACAGAAAAGAGAAAGAGAGAGGAGGAGGGAAAAAAAAGAGCTACGAGCGATTGTTCAAGAAGAATGCTCCTGAGGAACCCATTAAGGCATGTTTCCGGGGGCCTCCCCAAGTCGAGGGCCTCCTTTTTCTCCTGTACCTCCCATCCTCCTCCCCACCACCGCTGCTCCCCACTCCCCAAACTGCCCCACCCCTGGGAGGATTGTGTGTGTTTGGGCCCCTCACGCGCTCTGCCTCCCCGCTATGCCACCCTGCCGAGAGGGGTTCAAATCAAAACTCAATTTGATACTAATCCATCTAATTGAGGAGCCAGATCTGGAGGCGGAGGCCGTCTTTGATCTGGTGGAGGGAACTGGGGCTAAAAGATTAGGGCTGCTTAAGCTCCTTAGGTGCTATCGAGAGAAAGAGGGGGGTTTTGCCTCCATTCCTTATCCCACTCTTTTCCCGCTCTGTATGGTCTTCCTTTTCTTTTTCTTCGAAAACCGATTGAGGATAAAGAGGGACGTGAGAGGTGAAAATGTTTGCGAACACACGGCACTCGATATACACGTGCACGCATGCACGTACGCAGCGATATGTGCATGCACACACGTAGTTCTGAGCCAATTCTTTTTCAGCCACATGCTATGGGGTGCGACAATGTGATCAATGGGTGCATTGCAGCACTGAAGACAAAGCTTGTGACCTGCATGAGGCTTGGTCGGTCCCTGCATGTAATTGAAAATATCTGTTGTTAACTCTCCCAGCGTGATCGCTCAAAATAGATTTTGTGACAAGCGCTCAAGTCAATGTTAGGTCTCGTGCCGTTCTGGGGACGTGTGAAACAGAAAGGTCACAATGGTGAAAACCCCTCGCTCACGACACATTGGTCCTCTCGGGTAGTGTCGTATTTTGCAGCCAACCAGAATCCGGCACCTGACGCTAAGCGCCGCCCTCCCAGGCAGAACCCCGGCAGTGCGGTATCAGCAAGTCAAATGATGAAAACGCCAATGTGCCTCTCGCCCCCCTCCGAATGTGTTGTGGGGATGATGGATGTGCTGCTGTCGGACACGCTGCACTCGACGGATTCCAGTGGCGAGCATGCGGCGCCGGCGGCCATGACCTTAACCGAGGCACCCTCGTTTGATTGGTTCAGGTTAGCAGATGACACCGGGAGTCTGGGAGTCGGGAATGCATGGTCTTGAAAAGTATTTCTTACAATCTTGGACTGGTCATGTGAAGTCACCTCCCACCGCTGTCCCCACCCGAACCCATCACACCCTCCGTTCCCTAACCCCCGCCTTACCCCTACTCAGACACCGCCACAACGCAAGCCTGGTGGAAGAACCAAAAAGATTGGTAAGGAAAGCTGGCTTTCCAAACCTAAGCAGCTTATCAGAGCCTTAAAACAAGGAGGAGAGATGTGTTGAGTCAGTGAAACCGTACTCGGTGTGCTTATTGTCAAACGCTGCCACAAAAGGGAAGGGAATCGGGTTCAAGATATATTAGCCTCCCTCTGGCTAATGTTGCGATTCGCCGTCCGACTGGAGTTCACAGGAAGAGGTTCAGGGTCCCTACCTGAACCTCACAGCTGAGGCTGTTCTCAGCAAAGCATACCTGTTCACTACACACACACTCACATACACACACAAGGCAAATGGTGCCTTAGCCAGGAATGAGAGGCTCCTGTTTCAATGATGCTGCAGGTAATTCGGTCTCTTCAGTTTCATTGCATTCCTACTGTTCACAGTGCCTTCTGATAATAAAGCTAATGTTCCCATCAGACAGATGCTCTCTCTCTCTCTCTCTCTCTCTCTCTCTCTCTCCCCCTTTCTCCCTCTCTATCTCTCACTCATTCTTGTTCCAAGAGTGCAACACTGCCCTCGTTCTCCAAGGCTGTGCAACTGCAGGTTCCACTTCTCATATATGGCATCTTATTTAATGTTTACAGCGCACCTCAGTCATAACTATCCACATAGTTTGTTTAGTGCATTCAGTGTGTGTGTGTGTGTGTGTGTGTGTGTGTGTGGCGGGGGGGGAGGTTGAAAGGGGGGTTGTGTATGATTGTGTCTTGGGTTGATATATGCATGCAAGTGTGTGTACTGTGTGTGTGTGTGTGCAATGAGTCATGAGACAATATGTTAGTTGTGTGTGTGTGTAAGATTGTGCATGCCTGTATGTGTGTGGTGTGTGTGTGTGTGTGTGTGTCCATGTGTGTGTGTGTGTGTGTGTGTTTGCGTGCATGTGGCTGCAGGAGGATTTCCCAGGGAGGGAGAGAGCCAGCCTTCCCAGCCTGACAGTCTCCATCCCGGTGTATATTTAACATGGACTCACCTCTCCCATGGCTGCGTTTCTCTCTGGCCCCGGCGTGCCACTGAGGCTTCACTCCCTTGTTTGATTTACGCTGACGAACGGGTTTTCTGACGCAACAGGGATGTCGCTTCCCCTATTTATTTATTTTTTCAAATTGCATTATCTTATTTTATTTATTATAACCGTTTCTTTGACTTTTGAATGCGATTCCCTCTTCCACCGCAGGGACCCTGTTACTCTGAAACAGCAGAAGTAGCCAAGAGGGACTTCTTGTTAAATCGCTCTTCATTTACAGTGTGTCAAATGCTCTGTTTCACTGTCACTGGCACCTACTTAACACGCATTGGGAAGCAAGATGCGCTTGCTCTTCTTTCACTTCATGTTTAGCTTGTCTTGTTTCCTATTGCGCGTAACTGCTGCTGGCGGTGGAGAAGCCGCGGCAGGTTAAGAAGGTTTTACTGGACTTTCCCAGCAGATCCACCCCACATCTCTGCATTCCCATCAGGAGTAGAGAGGGAGACCTCACTGTCCTCGTTTCACATGTTTCTATCTCTGTAACCCTCGTTCACTTCCTTTCCCTTGTCTGTCTGTCTGTCTCTGTCTGTGTGTGTCTCTCTCTCTCTCTCTCTCTCTCTCTCTCTCTCTCACTCGGTCTCTTGGCAAGACTCTCCAGTACTTTTCCATCCTCTTGACAAAGCCTTAGGACAAGAGAGAGAGCGAGAGAGAGAGCAAGAGAGAGAGAGAGAAGTGGGAGAGCAGAAAGGCGGAAAAGGAAGGGATGAGAGAGAGAAGACTGAATGAATGCAAGGGGCTGAAAGAGGCGAGGGTGGAGGGAAGGGTGGAGGCTGAAAGAGGAGAGGGTGTAGGGGCGGGTGGAGGCTGAAAGAGGAGAGGGTGTAAGGGCGGGTGGAGGCTGAAACAGGAGAGGGTGGAGGGATGGGTGGCGGCTGAAAGAGGAGAGGGTGGAGGGATGGGTGGAGGCTGAAAGAGGAGAGGGTGTAGGGGGCGGGTGGAGGCTGAAAGAGGAGAGGGTGGATGCCTGACTCCTTCCTCTCCCTTTGATTTCTTTTTTCCCCCTCTTTTAAAAAAGAAATGTGCGGCTGTGCAGCCTGCCTTTCATAATGACCTCTGAGGCCCGTGAGTTCGATGCTTCATTGTTTCGTCTCCTTTTTAAAAAAATGTTTTTTACCCCAAACACAAAGCAGAACCCCTCCATTCATGGTGAGGTACACATTATCATCCCAAAACCTACCAACCCTGTCCAACCAAAGACATGAGGGACAAAGGAGTTGCCCTAAAGAAATGGCTTCTCTTTCCATACCAAGCGATGCAGATGCAGGGGACTTTTTGGGAGCGGGATTACTGTACGTACGGCACCATTGATTTCTTATACTTCAAAGACATATTGTTCATTGTTTGTAAATCTTGCCATAAACCCCAAATTGTGTGTGCTTTGCTTTGGTTATTTCAAGAAGCATTAATAGAGAATTAGGTTTAAGTGTTTTAAAAGCCCAATGCTCAGTCCAGAACAAGTTTTTGTTTGTACAAATCCAAGAGCAATAAAACCGTAATCCGTCTGACAACTGCGAAACATAACTCAGAGGAAGACATGCCTTGCCAGTAATCTGCTATGGGAAGGATATCTTCACTTGGAACAGAACCAAATACGTGTTGTATAACAAAAGACTGCATGCGAGTGCAAAGATTGAACTGACACAATATGACATATTTTAGTTTTCACGTCCTCTGGACACACAATAGAAACATCCGATGAACAGCAGAGAACGTCAAAGCATCGCACATTCAAAGGGGGGGGGGGGGGGGGACAACATTTAACAACTTCGGACAACACACTTAAACAAACATTTACAAAAGACCTTGAGTCTTGTACTAGATGAGGTAGATGGGATTCCACCACTGGCAAGGTGGCACCCTCACACAGATCTGGTTTCACATGGGGAAGAAGAAGAAGAAGAAGAAGAAGAAGAAGAAGAAGAAGCGGGGGTGTGAGGCATTGAGGGAGACAACGCTGGAAATGTATATGCTGAGAGCCAGTCAAATGTCTGACGCACACACATACAGTGTACACACACACACACACACACACACACACAAACAAGCATACACATACATAAACACACACGTGCATGTGCATGAACACACACACACATAAATACACATACACACACTACCCTCTGCCAGATGTCTGAGTGTACAAACATGAAAAAAGCAGACATGGAGGGGTGGGGAAGGTGAATTAGTTTCATTTACATTACATTTTTACGAGAGACAGAGAGAGAGAGACAGACAGAGGCAGAGAGACGGAGAGAGAGAGGCAGAGTGGGAGAGAGAGAGACAGATAGACAGAGTGAGAGAGAGGGAGACCTAGAGAGAGAGACAGAGAGGGAGCAGAAAGAGCATATCAAGGGGAGAGGAAGAGGTTAAGTAAGCCCAACTACGACTGCTCCTAGATTTGTAACATGTGCCGAAGTAACCTGATGATTACCTTAATAGCAATAAATAACACGTTGTTTTACTCAGTGCTGCAATCATAAATATCCCGGCAAGCTTTTATTTTCTGAACTGGCTTCTTTTCTGGAAAAAAAATAGATAAATAAAAAGAGGGAGAGATTAGCGAGTTAAGGGACTTTCAATTCTGACATTCCCCACTCTCTCCTGCGTTTAATTAATCAGTCCTAATCGGTTTTTTTTCTTCTTCCTGGAGAGCACCTAGGATCTGCTCTCCGTCTTTGAGGAGCTGTATCCCGCCGCCGGGGCCCTCTCCTTGGAGGTCTGCGGCCCGCTCCTCAATGACCACACGACCGCAGCTTGTGAGTTCAGCGTCGGATATCGTCCGAGCCAATCTGTGAGGGGATATGATGATTGAAATCACGAAATGCAGCGTCGTGCAGCGTGACAAGGAAACGTTCCTGTGTGGACGCCGTTCTGTTATCAGAAAAAGTTGCACGGCTGTGTGTGTGTGTGGAGGGCTACAAAGTCTGTTTCTGGTTTCGGGGACGAGGGGAGGTGAACACAAGCGTGAGGCTGATGGAAGAGAAGAGGGGGATGGAGGGGAAAAAAGGGGGAGTGAAGTGGTTTGAATAGAGAAGGGAGGATAATGAGGTTGATAAGCGAGAGCATGAGCGTTGACCGCAGCAGACGAATGACCACTGAAAACAGGAAGTGTCAGAAACCCCATAAACATGTCATAAACCCTCATCCGCGGACAGAGAAAACAGGATCGGCGGGGGGGGGGGGGGGATTGGGGAGTGAGGGAGGGATGACGGTCCCTCGGGGAGCGCTTATGGGTCCGCTGACGTCCTCATAAGCCACGGCCTGGTCACTATACGCCATTCATTCTCTTTATTGGTCTGGTATTAAAACAGGACTACTGGACGGAAACGAGGGGGTTGATCCGCGGTTCATTGGTCTCATTCCATGACACGTTAACACGACTGTGGACGTGAGGCGCGAGACGTGTCTGTGTGTCTCTTGTCTCTAATTTCTTGCTGTTACTTACACCTGAATTAAAATCACATGCAGTCTCTCTCTCTCTCTCTCTCTCTCTCGCTGCGTAATTTGCTGTTTTGGTTATGGATGAATACACTAAAGGGTATATACACAATTATTCGTCAAAAGTCATTGCTAAAAGTTGTACAGAACTCGAAAGTCATGTTACACGTATCATTTAATTTACCAGTGGTTGGTAAAAGAGCCAAAGCATCAGAGATTTGGGCTTTTTATGCAGAGAATGTGGACAGATTGGATCACGAGAATGAGACAGTGGACAGAGGCAGGTGGTGTGTGTGTGTGTGTGTGTGTGTGTGTGTGTATGTGTGGAGCTCAGCTGTGTGGGCCCATTGCCAGCAGCATCTGGCCCAAATAGAGGCTTTGCAATACTAACATAGACACACACACAGACACACACACGAACACGATGTATGTGCATGCCGACGCCTCTCTTACTGGCAATACACAATTTAACAACGAAGATACACATCTACACAAACCCACTCTCATTCACACGCACAAACATAAACACACCCACACATACACAAAGACAAACACATTACATGCCTCTCTTTCAGGGCGACACGTGAGAGTTGCATCACCACGTCATACTTCCTGTCTATCCCGGCCATGACTCGCCACACTCTTCAAGTGAGTCACCGTCTGCCGTCTACACAGTTCAGCTTGTGCACAGGCCGGCTATGCTTTGTGGTGGTGGCGGTGGTGGTGGTGGTGGCGGTGCTAACAGTGTTGGTATGTCTTCTGTCTTAAATCTAAATTCCTTTAATGTTTGTCGAGTTAAGTAAATAAAGGTAAATGTCAGGCTCTTTGGCGAACCACAGTGCTAACAGAAAAAAGGTTCAATGACCACTGAAGTTGACAGAGCAAATGTGTCCAGGTAAATATTGCTAGTAAATATATATAGCCTGACTTCTGGGAAATTAAAGTATTATTACATAAAAATTCTCCCCGCCAAAATTATGTAACTCTTCTCACCAAGTTTAGTTGTCACTTGTCTGCATCTCATGGGCGTACAGCCCGTCTCGAAGATGTCTTGGACTAAATATTAGAGAATTTCCTGCGGAATAACAGCAGCTAAAAGCGAACAAGGTTACCACTTATGCACTACAAACATGGGCCAACAATCGCAAGGCTTTCTCTCCAGCACTAAATCCAGTTCAGGGTTCCTCCTTCAGTCTGGAAGATCCTCACATGACGATTCGTCTCCGCAGTTTTTCCACTTGCCATTTTTCTCTCAAACAGCCATGAGATGCTCCCTTCTGGAGGTGGATAAGAAAGTTTTTTTTCTTGTTTATTTTTTTTCAAGTATGTTTCCAGATGTGCCCCTCCCCTCTACTAACTAATGATGAGATCCAGATGCAGTGGATTTGGATTGGTACTTCAGGGGGTTTGCAGTTGAAGAGTCGGGGGTTTTGCAGAGGTCTGGGGGAGCTGAGTGGACTCAGAGGTCACACTCATCATGTCAGAAGTCCCGATGCCGGCCATAGATAGGAACCTGGCCATAGATAGGAACAGATGAACCTCGTCGGCGTCCTCACACCAATAGCTCCCGACTCCCAATCCCATATCTCTACCATTTCTCTATGACCGCGTATCTGTGATCATAGTGTGACTGGGATTTTACTCAGAAGCGAAGGGTCTATGGTGGGCTTTATGGGGGTGGTGGTGGAGGTGGTGGTGGTGATGGTGGTGGATGTAAATGTGGAGGTGGTGGATGTAGATGTGGAGGTGGAGGAGTTGGTGGTGGTGGAGGTGGTGGATGTAGATGTGGAGGTGGAGGAGTTGGTGGTGGTGGAGGTGGTGGATGTAGATGTGGAGGTGGAGGAGTTGGTGGTGGTGGTGGTGGTAATGGTGGTGGTGGTGGAGGTGGTGGATGTAGATGTGGAGGAGGTGGTGGAGGTGGAGGAGTTGGTGGTGGTGGTGGATGTAGATGTGGAGGTGGAGGAGTTGGTGAAGGTGGTGGTGGTGGTGGATGTAGATGTGGAGGAGTTGGTGGTGGTGGTGGTGGTGGATGTAGATGTGGAGGTGGAGGAGTTGGTGGTGGGGATGGTGGTGGGGGTGGAGCTTGTTCCCCAGTCTGACTGTTGCACGGCGGGGGGCCTGTTGACACCCAGGGCGGGGGGGGGAGGTTGTCCTGATCTCACCACTGCACCGGGCACACCGAGGGAGTGTGTGTGTGTGTGCGTGTGCGTGTGCGTGAGCTGGCTGGGCCTTTGATGTGTCTTTGTGTAGCCGTGGCGCTGTGGAGCCAGGCAGCACACATGGCAGACCCACGGCGAGGTGTTGAAAGGGGCCACACGTGATCTTTTTAGAGCCGGAGGCCCCCTTTTTTCCTTTTTTTTTTGACATTTTTTATGTTCCCTCTCTTTTTCACACTTCCCCTTTTCACTCTCCCATTCATGTTTCTCCCGGGTGTCCTCTGATGTCCTCTGGTCCAGCCGTCCCCCCTCTCTGCATGTCTTTCACCTCTATTCTGTTCACTATGACTGTTTCATCATTTAGCAGATCGACATTTTTATATAACTTATCCAACTCACATTGATTTTTTTTTTTTTAGATGCCATTAATGAGCAGGGATTCGGCATCTTGCTCAAGGATGCCTACAATTAGTCTTTGGACATTGGGGTTTCGAACCCAGAACCTTACAGCTGGGAGTCGAACACCATTCACCACCACTAGGCTATCCTATCCTCCCATTCTACTTCTATTCCCACCACGTTTAGGCCACCGGTTTCGACCTGTGAGGTTTTGATCCCGAACCCATCCGCAAGAGCGTTCCGCATTTCCTTTCCCACAATGCCCTGCTGTCATCGTGTCAATGGAGGGCCGAGAAAGCGGGAGACAGACGCAGAAACCGAGGAGGGAATACGCTTATTTTCTACAACCACCGCAGCCTTAAGAGATCCCCAGGTGACTTTATAAGTGGGGTTTAAGTCACTTTGAAAAGACATGCTTAAACACTCACAGATACAAGCACAAGTACAACACACACACACACACACACATATATACCATGTGTGTGCACACACACACACACACACAGAGGGCAGGGGTCGCAGGAGCAGGGACATACAGATTTACTGTCAGATCCTGTGGACTCGCCCAGACTCCCAGAGCCATCGTATGGCCGGGCAGACGGCTGAGCGGGTGTGGGAATCAGAACCACGCAATAAAAAGGTTGGGCACCGCACTAAACTTACGCAACGTCTAATTAGTGCGCATTAGTGGAATTTTACTGGCTTCCTCCAAGAGCCGAGCTGACAGGTAGAAGAGTCTCGTTTGCGGGGAAGCGAGACCTCAGACGCCCGACCGAGCAGATGTCAATTTTTATTTTTTTTCCTGTGCGTGGGGTCTAGAGTGGAGGTAGGTTGGGGGGGTGTTTACAAGAAAAATTTAGCTGAGCTCAGTTGAACAAGGTGGGCTGGGCGTCTCTTCTTGCTGCAGAGATCGGGTGATTTAGCTAATTCTCCCAGGGCCGCTCTCTCCAGGAGCATTAGCGATGAGAGTCATCTGGCTGGCTCACCGACGTTGGACGGGAAGTTGTGATTTAAAACGCCACCGAGGCTCTGTCATAAACATGACTGCATTAATCAAGCGCCGCTCCTCCTCCTCCTCCATCAGAGCTCTGGTAATGTAACTGTTAATAATGTCGTGGTCTGTGTCGAGCTGACCTTTGCAGCATGCCTGGGTGGGGGTCTGTGTGGTGCACTTCAACTGAATAACAAACAATTAGCTGGGTAAGGCTTGATATATGTTGTGTGTGTGTGTGTGTGTCTGTCTCCATGTGGGTCTGATACATACATGTATGTATTCACACACATGTATGGTGAGGTAAAGACAACAAAATGTAGAACCTGAAACGTGATTTGGGACTGCATTTGTGTGTGTGTGTGTGTGTGTGGAGCCGCACTATGGGGAGACATAGAAAGCAGCGGGGGTGGGGGGGGGGGGGGTGTACAGGAAGGGGATGAAGCCCAGCTGAGTGAGGAGCCCCAGCCTAAAAGCCGGCCGTCCCCCCCCCCCCCCCCCAGTGCCTGTAGGAGCCAGGGATGCATGGTAAGAACGGTATGGGGCCCGCAGAACAGACCTCCACAACCCACTGTGGCTCCACCGAACCTGTGGGAAGCAACATCCTTAACCAATCGCCATTTCAACCTTGACCCATGTTTCACCTCAGGCGGGGGTGGAATTTGATTTTGTGGGGCAGGAAATGTAATCCATGTAAAATGGTATCCCTTGGCAAATTGACCGTGCAAATTAACACGCAATATTGGACCAGTGTGGGGGGGGGGGGGGGGGGGGGGGGGGGGGAGATCAACAAAGGGGCCCCATGCTCTACAAACTAAATCAAGTCAAGTTATTGGCCAACTGTAGGCTCCTTAAATGGGAGGCCAGGGGAAAGGATAGAGCCAAATGTTGCAATAATGGAACCAAAAAATCTGTATTAGCTTAACAAAGAATTATGATGAACATAAAAAATGCATTACTGATCCAGCGCATTATGAAAGGAGCAAAAGAGATGTGTCAACATGGAAGTGCGGCCTAACATTAAAATGCAGTGGTTTGCTCAAATAAAAAAAAACCTATCATGCACTTCGTTGAATGCTTTACTTGAACACAGTGACAGGGCAGCTGCTTCCTGTCCAGGGAAAACCCCTCCACCCGTCCGCACCACAAGCCTTCCCACGGGCAGTAAATCCCTGGCCTGACCCTCGCAGGGCCGGGTCACCCCTTTCTGCTTCTGACCATCGGATCCGGCCGCACGATTCAACATGCGACACAGGACCAAAGGTTTTCCCCATTTCCAGTAACACAGTGTACCTATGTTACCCATGTCGTCCATCATTGTCACAGTTGTTGAAATGAGACCGCCCCCTAGTGACTGTGGTGGTCACCCCAAGACTGGATGCTTTTAGAGACACGCTGGAGAACACTTTCATCTTGGTCCAGCAAGCTTTTGTTTTATATGACACCGCTTAAGGAGAAACAGACATGAAAACACAGCGAAGGCAGCAAAGGCCATCGGCCGACTGTGTTCATTTGCCAGAACGCCCTCAAGTATTCTGTATTTACAGTGTGTATATATGCGTCTACTTTCTCAGCGGTTATGTTATTTCACACTTGCATACTAACCATTAGTTAACCTCCTGTACTGCTTTTGCTCTCTGCTCTGGAGTAGCTGCAACCATCTCTTTATCACAACAAACACGCACACAAACACACACAACCCCCTTCTCAAAGGGTACAAATGCGGTCGTCCGTGGCACAATTCAATAGGGCATGCGCTGTCCACCCATCGCATCAATGCAATGTGTGTGTGCTCTGCGAGGGCAGACTAAGAGCACACACACACACACAACAACAACACGAACACACACACACCAAAGCCTGTCCCACTGTTCTGTTCCTGAGGTCTACTTTGGGTAAGTGAGTTATACTCAGCCTTGTCCGAGTGCCAGTCCCGAACAAGATGATGTCATGCAGCTTCCTGGACAATGTCCGCACTTCGTCTACCAGTTAAGCCCCAGAATACTTAAAACGAACCTGAAATTGAAAGTGATGGCACAGACGCCAGGAGTTACCTACCATCTCTGTGTCCTTGTAGTCCCTGCTTGAGCAGTCAAATGCGTAAAAATCCCTCGCAATCTCCTGCAAATCTTGCTGGTCACTGGTTATATACTTTTACTGATACTGACGTAATCGTTCAAGTGGTTTGGATGACCAATTGCAGCCAGCGGTGTATTGGGCGGGGCGTGTTGGAAAACTTTCGACTGACACTGTGGCGATGGACCTTGTTTAGGTTCGCAAACTGGCCATTTTGTCTGCCCGGACGCACCATTGTGGATATTGTTTTATAAGTATACCGGGGCCTCAACCGTGCTCCGGCCACCCACCGCCGGTCCGGACCCTGGCCCTTAACCTATGGGCACAGCACTGTGTCCAGGGTCCGGGGTCCATAGCTAACAACCGATCACACAAGACCACATGGAGCCAGTAAGCCAGTCAGTACTTTTGTAGGGCAGTAGGACACATATGAGATCGTGTAAAGGAGAAATCTCACAGCAGAGTTGTCAGATTTTTTTCTTTATCCGATTTGTTCGCTTTGTTTCTTTGCTATATTTTGCTGTTTCTTTTTGTTGCTTCAAACATGTGGCAAGAGGACAGTTGACACTGGCACAAACAAGGGGAGATTGAGAGGTACATGAAAGAATCAGCTTGCCAAAAGACATTACCGTCCTCTCTTTCAGCGGAGAGGGAGATGGGAGGAAGACATTAAGACCGCCCTGGAACAGGCGTTTCCAGTCCACTTCATTTACAGGCCGAATAAATAACAGCTGCTGTGAAACTTCAAACACAAATTCACCTAGCTCCACCCTTTAGTTTTCCGAATGCAAAAAAGGCCTGGCCAGGATGTGTGTGAGAACAAGCGAAATATAGTATGTGAGTGTGCATGTGTGTATGCATGTGCGTGTGTTTATGTGTTTGTGTGTTTGTGTGTGAATGAAAGGAAGACAGAGAGAAAGAGAGAGAGAGAGAGGGAGGGGGGGGGGGGGCTGGGTAAGGTGGAGGGTGGTGGCGGTGATGGTTTGGGAGTGGGGGGGGGGGGTTGGCCATGCACACAAATTGAAAAAAGATGGCGCATCTGGTGATGATTCTGGGAAGATCTTGTTCACTGGACCAATATGCCTTTCCAAGGTTAGTGGAGTTGGTACATATCCATCGCCTCCTGCTTCCACCCCTTACAAATATATTGGGCTGACCTCCAGTAGGAGCGGGAAAATACCCTGATGAAGTCCATACTTAATATGGAGAGAGAGGCAGCATAATATGTGATATTATGCCTGTACTATATGGGAAGGAATTGCTCCTGATGAATGATTCTCAGATTTTAAATATTTAAAGAATTGAAAACAAACCATCAATGGCAAGTCAATCAAGTGTGTTCATGAACATCATTTATGTCACAAATATCAATCATTAATCAGTCAATAATCAATAAATCTGTCTTTGTACTTGTACAAATGAAAACTACTATCAAATGATATGGTTCAAGGATAGTAGTTTAGGGCTTGTACATTGCGATGTCACATTGCAACGACCCCTGCTATTTTGGGAGCATCGAAGCATTGTACTGTATCATTCGTTAGTTGTCATGGTAATTTTGGTCGTTTAGTCATTAATCATGAAATGATTGAAGAAATGTCATTATGGGGAGACATTTTTGTGTTTGTGTTTGACCGCTACAGCGTTTCTCATGCAAGACGTGGCAAAACAAAGTGTTCATTAGCCTAGGTTACGCCGTATTTACTATGATTCAGGATTTTCCTGCACTACAACTCTCTGGAGTCCTCTCATTATGGTAGAGTTTCGCCTGCAAAAAAATCCCATGATGCATTCTGGTGTCCAAGCCCTTGAAACACAGAGAAAAGGCTATTCTCTTGGACATCTCTTTGATCTACCAGGTGAGTGTATGTCTGGACTGCATGACCGCGTCATTGCGTGACCACCTCCGCCCCCCCCCCCCCCCCCCCCCCCCCCTCGTCCCATCTGGCCCTAGACACTGAGCATCTCCACCAACACCCAATGGTATTTCCCATCTTTGATTTTATTGCAGTCTGCATAAACAGAGTTACATATCTGCTCTCAGACCATCTCAGCGAGAGGCGAAGATTGGCTTCCCCATAAATCTCTGATTGTTACAACCGCAAACCCATGGTAAACCCTGTCAAAACATATCGAATGTACCCAAACAAATGGTCTGCTACGTCTACACTTGCGTGATAAAGCTGTCACGGAGGCCGATAATGCCCCCCCCCCCCCCCCCCCCCTCCGACTGCTGATGTTAACCTGAGCTGGATGCTCCAGAAACAGCTTTCATCCTTTCTACTCACCCTCCATCCCTGTGTGTCTCTCTCTCCCTCCCCCCTTACAGGTCCCAGCTGCAAGCCTTCAGGTTGGGAAGCACAGCTATAGGGCTTGTACATCGCGACGTCGCATCGCAACGGCCGCCGCTCTTTTGGGAGCATAGGATCGTGCTTTTTTGGTCATTGCTTTGTGATTAATCATGAAATGATTTGTCATTATGGGTGGAACGCCCTCAATTACTCAGACATGGTTGTGTTTGAAACCGCCGCGTTTCTCATGCGAGACGTGGCAACACAAAGTTTTCATTAGCCGAGGTTACGGTTTATTGACGGTGATTTAGGATTTTACAGCGCTGCAACTCTCTTGAGTCCTCTTAATATGGCTGACAAAAAAAATCCCATGATGCATTCCGATGTACAGGCCCTATAGGGAGACCTGGTTTACCAGAGCCCTTGAGATGAGTAAACGCTCTGCCTCATATCAGACCTGGAAGTGTCTGGACATACATCAACATATCTACACTCAAATACCTGTGCACTTTGTAGTGACTTTCGACCGTTACCAGAGATTAGCGATGGGCGAAAATGAACGAACAAATCTTTTTGAACGCCTCTTTTTATTGTCGGTCTGTACCGGGTCAGTCACTTTATAGTCCATGAATATCATTCACTGGGATGTATGCTACCTGCCGGCTCAAAGACAATACTGATAACATCATATTGGGCTTACAAACCTGCGATCATTGATTGTAATGTGATGTCGTTGTACGATCATGTAAAGAATGTCACTACTTATTATGTGTTTATTTTAGCTAACATATTTTTGGTATGGATGATGCAATGGCCATTTTTAAGTAGGAAAGCCTCACCAGGGACAGGGATCGCAAATTAGCCTTGGCTCGAAATCCTGTACGCAACACATCTGTCCCATGTTATTGTAACCTGTTACAATGTTTTCTGCATTGTCCCTGACAAATAAATTAATAAATAAAAACATTAATATTGTATCTTTATTAAAGTGAACTTATACATGATGACTGGTAATGCACTGAAGAGAAGTCGTGTGGGGCGGGCAGCACTAGCTGTCCGAAACTGACGCCATATTTTGCCAAGTGTATCAAGGTTCGAAAGGTTCGAAACATTTCCATGTATCAACTCAAAGGAACCGACACTGTGAAAAGAATCGGTCCGCCCATCACTACCAGTAATTGCAAAGTTCGGATGAATATATTGTGGCAAGCTGTGCCGCCAAATGAATTGACCACGCGAGACAAGGCGTTCTTTTATTATCGAACCTGTGTCCCGTAAACGGCGCGACCAACACTTTAATTTCCCACAATGTTGACACTCAATGACACGGATTGCAATTCTGAACATACTTGTCTGCGTCACTGTTTTACAACATTACAATGGTCTGTGTCACATAAACATAGAACAACGCTACAAACACAGCAACATAACTTTACTAAAAACCTTTTTAACGTAAACCGATAACCCCCATAATCCTTTGCGATAAACATAATCCTGCGGCCAACCCCCGTGAGTCGCTACAATATGTCTATTGCCCGTTGGCCAAAAAAAGGCTGTTGTCTGGCTTTATTCATGTAATTTGTATTGGTACTTAATTATGATTAGTAATTTAAAAGGCTAAAATGACATAATCACAACAAAATAGTTGCAGTATAGTAAATAGTAAATTGGTTTTGATTAAACTCGGTGGAGAGACCAGATTGGTGCTGTTGGCTCCAAACACATTTCAATGGTACTCTAAAAAAGCCTGGAGACTATTATGCTGCTTGTGACGCCTGCATACAATTACCATTAATGCGTTTTCAGCTCTCCCACAATGCAATGTGTGTCTGTGTGTGTGTGTGTGTGTGTGTGTGTGTGTGTGTGTGTGTGTGTGTGCACTTGCAAGCGCATGTTTCTGTGTGTGTGTGCACATGCGCAAGCATACGCACTGGCGTAGGTTCTCGCGTGAGTGTGTATACACACTTTGCTAACACAATTGTGCTTGTGTACACATTAAACACTGTGACTCGGAGGACAACAGCGTGAAACCGGCAATGTGGGGTGATGTTAACTCACACAGTGAAAAGGGGAGGGCAGGAGCAGTGAGAAACAGGAGGGGGGAGAGAGAGCGAGAGACAGAGAGAGAGAGAGAAACAGAGAGAGACAGAGACAGAGAGGGAGAGAGAGAGAGAGAGAGGGAGCGAGAGATGGAGAGAGGAGAGAGAGGACAGTGATGGGAAAGGGAGGGAGAGCGAGAGAGAAAGAGAGAGAGAGAGAGAAAGAGAGAGAGAGAGAAAGAAAGAGATGGAGAGAGAGAGGAGAGCGAGGACAGTGATGGGAAAGGGAGAGAGAGACAGAGACAGAGAGAGGGGGAGAGAGGAAGAGGGAGGGGCGAGGGAGAAGGAACGACGCAGAGAAAAGGAGAGCAGCTGAGCGGAGATGCTGCCAGTCCGCACGTAGCCCCCCTAAACATCACCCAAACCTCTCCACCCCCATCTCACCACCACCCACCAGCGGTCCCACCCATCCTAATCACCCAGCCAGCCAGCCAGCCAGCCAGGCCCAGCAGACAAGGAGGAGGGAGGGGGGGGAGGAAGCAGGCGGGACCGGCTCTCTGGTTGGCAGGGTACCGGTGGGGTGAAGCCGCGCGTCGTCGCCACGCAGCGCTCTCCCCAGATCGCGTCACAGAGGGCGGGCATCAATGCTCATTGTGGATATTATGAATGAAATCATTCATGTCTTCTTCAATTAGAGCGAACGGGGACTGAATTCGAGCTGATGGGGAGAGGGGATGTTGTGGGGAGGTGGGGGGGGGGGGGGGGGGGGGGGCGAAAGGGTCTCTGCTGCTTGGTAAAGAAAGCCTAATTCACCCCTTTGGCCATTTGTTGTGGACTCATTCTTCCCTCGGCAGCCGTGTCTGCTAGGAAGGCGTATCGAGTTGAACGCGAGCAGGCGCATATATGATGATGTGCCGCACGGCTACACTGTAGCCCATTAGCCTTCCCAGATAACAATTCATCCATTATCTAGAGATGGGAAGCGCCACCGCAACTTACCGCATCTTAGTCTCAGTCGACGCCTCCTGCGTGCATCTAGTCCCTTATTGGTGCACTTTAGACGGTGGACCGAGGGAGGCTGAAACCTAACGTTTCCCGGTACACCATTAAAAAGCTAAGTGAAAAACTGATTAAATAATCCTTGATCGCAGATGTTAGGGATTAACAGCGAGAAGAAGAAGAAAAAAAGAGAAACGCTTTCAGCAGGAAGCGAAAGGCCGACGGTCGGATGATGTCGTGGCGTGACTGCGTGTGATTCGGGGGGCGGCACTCGTGACCACGCTGGGAGGCAGCGCCGGAGTGGGAGGGACAGCAAAGGGGGCCTCAGGATCAGGACCAGACCCTAAAAGTCCTCCTCACACACACGCTGTCGTCTTGGTAGTACCGTGACATTCGAACCAACACGTACACATTGTTCCCTATCACTTCGCCAGTGAAATGTCAGGGCCCCCTCTCTTCACGTGAGAGAAATTCTTCCCCACCCACCCATGCGCGCACACACACACACACACACACGTACACACGCATTGGCACATGCTCACACACATGCACACACAAAGACACAAAGCCACGTAGACACAAAGACACAGACACCGACATTTCATTTAAATATCAAAGAGCATGAGAAGGTGGCGAGACAGTACAAAAAGCCTCCTTTTTATTTTGTCGGTCTCCTTTCTGAGAAATGTTAAGTTAATTCCAAGCCAAATTGGCCAATGGGACAATGTATGCTTTTGTCAGCCGAGTTAACAGGAATTTTCGGTGGATTTTGAAACATCGTCAGAACAGGAGGTCAAGTTCATTGCTTTTAGTAGCAGTTCTGCCGTCCCAGGCCCGAGCGGGACCTGAAGGTGGACGGCGTCGTCCTAAAAGAGGCCATGTAAGACATCTGAGATGCAACGGTTTACAACCGCACAATGAACACACAAAGTACATGAAGAAAAATGTCCCAACGAGCACATTGCAAGTATCAAGTAGCAGGTGAGGACCAGTATGTGAACCTGCGGACCAGTAAAGGATGTACACTTTAACAGTGGGGTGTATACCCTGGGTTTGAATTTTTTTTAAAAGCCCATCCATAAAAAATACTGATGAATGTTGTGTAAAATAACACCCTGAATCTGAAAGCCGGACATCAATCTCTTGGAGTATTCTGCGGCACCCCAAGAGATGAATGGAAAACACGTTTGAAATAGACTGAAATAGTAAGTCAAGATGCATTGTTTCATGGAGATTAAATAATGCATACATAGTTTTTTTTCCTGGTGAAATGATGGATATAATGAAATAATCTCAATAATCTTCAATCTGTGTGTGTGTGTGTGTGTGTGTGTGTGTGTGTGTGTGTGTGTGTGTGTGTGTGTGTGTGTGTGTGTGTCTTCCCTCAGGATTTCCCCTGTTCAGTGTCCCTCTTTGTCCGGAGTTCGAGTTGAAGGCGCTGTGAGCCACACACCACATGGTCGTTAGCAGTCTGTTCGACGCCTATAAATTCTGCACTGAGGGAAGAAAAAAGTTTGCAATGTATCGCCTAATTTCTCTCTTGTAACCTTGCCTGTTTCCTGCCGACTTACTACATCAATCACGACAGCATGCCCCCCCCAACCCCTTAGCACCAATCTTCACCCCCCCCCCCACCCACAACCGCCCTCTCCACCCTTATACAGTCATGGATTCAATAAGGTTGCACTTTAGACAAGGGGGAACGGGCGTGAGATATAATGCACATTTTGCATCGTGTGACATTGTCGTCTCTGTTCCCACACCTGAACCGTGACTTGTGACTTTTTGTGTTTACAAATTAAAAGCCCTCCCAGGTTCCAGACTGGAATGGGCCAAGAACCCACCATAGAACAACTGAAAAGGAAACTGGAAACTGAAACATTCATACTGTTGTTCTAGTTGTTGAAGAGTTGCATGTTGCACGGCACATATTCAAATATCACTCCTGATAATGGACCAAAATCATGCATTTAAAAATAATTATTTGAAACAAATGAAATGAAGGAAGGAACCCACAAAGGAAGGAAAGAAGGAAGGAAGGAAGGAACAGAGGAAGGAAGGAACGAACAAATGAATGAATGAACACACAAACAAACAACATTGTTTTAGTTTGTGTGCTAAAAGCATCACTTTTGAGTGCAGAATCCATCCAATGGGCATGACGAAGCTTCTCTCTCTCTCTCTCTCTCTCTCTCTCTCTCTCTCTCCCTCCCTTCTCGCGCCACCTACCCCCACCATCCCATTCCACTATCGGTTTCTCGATCCCTGCTGCCAACATGCCCCCACCACAACACAGTTTGCATCAGTTTGGGTCAAGCGCTTGTACTGTCTATCTGGGGAAGACGAGATAAGCATGTCCGTCAAGAGCTGCCTACACTCGCAGGGACGCACCTCGAAAACAAACGCGCTGTCGCTGCGTATCCGATGAGAATCTCTCCTCCGTATCTGATCCCTGCTCTCCGCTACAGCTGTCCTTTGAAGTTTGGATAAGGGGGCTGCTCTCGCTGTGCTCAGGACCCAGCACTCGGTCTCCCGTTACGCAACCATTATCTCCTTAAGACACTATAGGCCCCCAGTCTCATGTGTCTCCAGGGGCCCGAGATTCCTCAGCTCCCAGTGTATGTCGTTAGGCAGACACGCATGGGACCCCTACTCGTAAAACTGCCGGCTTTCGCACAATGGAAGGCATCCATCATGCGGTGAAGAGACGCACTTATGAACATAATGATAGGATCGTATGGTCTTCGTTCGCTAAGTGTGTTTGGTCTCTGCAATCAGCCCACTTTGTTGAGCCGTATTGTACGCCGTATTGCAGCACTAGAGGCAACACTAACGCGGTGGCTAGCGGTTTGCTAGCTTTTGAAACCAGCGGGCCATTAATTTCTCTAAAGTGAACTGCATCTGGAGAGATTTACATTATTTTTTTTTGTATCCTTCCATTAAGCCTTTTACAGATGTTTGCTTTGTGTGATTTGGCTCCAAAAAATGAGCTACATATAATGTCTGCTGGGTCTAATTTGTCTGATGGATCGGATGCATACAACACTATGACTGCCGTTGATTGGTTTAGCTGTTTACTAATTGGACCTCGGGGTAATAAATCACATCATTCAGATAAGTGAGTGTAAGCGACAGTGCAGGGCCAGGGGCCATATGCTTAGCACTCGGCGCAAACACCTTCTGGCTGAAATCTGTGGATGCAGAGATTTCCTGTGATGTTCTAACAGTGCGTAGCAAACCAATTGTCCTGAGATTGTGCGCACCTGTCCACAATCCCGTCGATTCCTGTAATTGACCAAACATGGTTCTATAGGCACACCTGTAATTACCTGGATTTCTCAATAAACGGATTGCTCATTCATAATCATGAGTGTTTTTCACATCATGAACATAAAAAAAAAGGCGTTTGCCGGGATCGATATATATACGCACGCCACGTTCTCACCTCATGTGTTTTTGTACATCTTGTACTCTGCGTGGAAACCCGAATACTCTGAGGGCATTTCTCTGCACAGCACCGTTTATTCATCCGGCCCCCGGACGCCCCTGATCCCGGCAAACCGCCACAACGTTGAAGCATTTCTTTCTTCTGGCGGTGCCGTTTAATGTGGGCCATGTGGACCAAATAAATAAACCCTGATTGAAATTGAGCAAAGCAAATCAAAAAAGAAGAGACCACTGATAGAGAGTGATGTCTCAACAGTGTCAGAGAAGCAGTTTACGGGAATCACAGCCGTGTCTTGGCAAGGCCGGAGACCGGTCCGGGCAGTTTAGTCTCCAGTCCATGGAAGTATGTTCTGGATCTCCACCCCCCCCCCTCTCTCTCCATCTCTCAGGGTGTGTCTGAAATCATTCACTCATTCACTACTCCCTACTCACTATCTAGGGAGTTACTATGTAGAGGACTATAAAGAGCTCACTACTCTCTACTCACTATATAGGGAGGTCTATGTAGAGGACTATATAGAGCTCACTACTCCCTACTCACTATCTAGGGAGGTCTATGTAGAGGACTATATAGAGCTCACTACTCCCATACTCACTATCCAGGGAGGTCTATGTAGAGGACTATATAGCGCTCACTACTCCCTACTCACTATCTAGGGAGGTCTATGACATCTTCTTGACATGGGAGAGATTGAAACTCATGGACCGGAGAAAGTGGAGCAACATCCTCACCACGCCAAGCAACACACCTCCTACTAACAAAAACATCCAGCTGAGTACAAACAGTTTTCAAAGTCATCTTACTGACACTGGACAGTTTGTCAGCAGTTGCACAATGAATGGAAACATACAAATTCATGACAATAAACAGCCAAATCATGAAATCAATATAACAGTCGTGTCCAGTCTGTGATGAAAAAATAAATATGTAAGCTGCTGGTGGTGTACGTTGCATAGCAACCACCTCGCACTACGTGCAGGCAGCCAGGAGTGCCCATTTTATTTTGAACATTATTATTTATTAATAAAAAAAACGATTTAAATTGGAGTGTGTCGATTACTTTCTGTTGTTCGGCCTTGACTATAGAACTGCTCTCTCTCCTCCGTGGTTTGTGCTCTCCTCTCCTCCGTCTGCCATTTTTCTTTTAGCCCAATACATGATGGTGTATAGTGCTTGGTTAGTGCCCATCGGTTGTACACTACTTTTCACGATGCGTTGTAGGATACGATGAGTCCACTATATAGGTTATAATAATACTCACTATACATTCGGACAGCACTACAAAATGGCAAACTCACTATATAGTGAGTAGTGAGTGATTTCGGACACAGCCTTTGTCTACCACCACATGCCGCGCTCCTCTTTAACCTCTGACCTCCCTCTCCATCAGCACAAAGACAAGAACATCCTCTCCATCATCCTCTCCCATTTGGATGGGAGACAGTGGATGGTGGATTCCTGCATACAGAAACACAACAGAGGTACCTTCTAGCCACACTCTGTCATGCTTTTGGCTGGGAGCTGAACGAGGTTTTAGACAACAAACCGTGAGACTGAAACTTTATCCAATGAGGTCTGGATGCACTTTCTATCTTTCTCTTTTTTTTTTCCTTTTTGTTTTGTGCCTTATCTCCCCCCCAGCTTGTATTGAGCAATAGCGTGCAAGTGATATAACAGGATTCGCTTGTGTATTCAAAAGTTCAACAACCTTTTCGGTAAGAAAGGGCTCAGGGAAAATCCTTAGTTATCGAATAATATCTATCTCCATCAGTCCAAGGAAAACACAATTCTTCAACGCCTGGAAGCAATGGCAACAAACATTACAACTTGAAGAGATGCTGTGGAGGAAGTGGTAGGAGTGGACTCTGCATGGGGCCGACTCTGAGACAGACGCCGGGGGGGGGGGGGGACATATATTCATATATGTTGGTTTTTTTTCCTCTAAATCTCGGAGGATCCTTAAACCTCCCCAAGAAGCACCTTTGGCCTCTGCTATCTCACCAAGTAGCATTTTTAAGCTTCCTTTTGACTCCACAGCGATGGGGCTGAATGCGGTCCCAGGAACAGCGAGGCTCCAGCCTGGGCCAGACCAGGCTGGAGCCTCGTTTCTCTTTTGTTCCCCAGGCACGCTGGGACACGCAGGCCGCCGCCGCTTACCGGGAACACAGATGTACGTCCGATTTCAAATGTCCAGGTGTCTTTCATGAACGGCAACAGTACGTCCATATAGGTGCATGTTGTTACCCTGTATGTTATGTTATGTTACATAGGATGTACGCATGATGTAATGTGTTACGTTATGTTACATTGTGTTATGTTACATTGTGTTATATAGGATGTATGAATGATGTAATGTTATGTTACATTGTTACGTTATGGTACATTGCGTTATATATGATGTATGCATGATGTAATGTTATGTGACATTGTGTTATGTTATGTTACATTGCATTATATAGGATGTATGTATGATGTAATGTTACGTTATGTTACATTGTGTTACGTTATGTTACATTGTGTTACATTGTGTTATATAGGATGTATGCATGATGTAATGGTATGTTATGTCACATTGTGTTACGTTATGTTGCATTGCATTGTATAGGACGTATGCATGATGTAATGTTATGTTATGTTACATTGTGTTATATAGGATGTATGCATGATGTAATGTTATGTTACATTGTGTTACGTTATGTTACATTGTGTTATATATGATGTATGCATGATGTAATGTGATGTCACATTGTGTTACGTTATGTTACATTGCATTATATAGGACGTATGCATGATGTAATGTTATGTTATGTTACATTGTGTAACGTTGTGTTACATTGTGTAATATAGGATGTATGCATGATGTAATGTTATGTTATGTCACATTGTGTTACGTTATGTTACATTGCATTGTATAGGACGTATGCATGATGTAATGTTGTTACATTGTGTTATATAGGATGTATGCATGATGTAATGTTATGTTACATTGTGTTACGTTATGTTACATTGAGTTATATATGATGTATGCATGATGTAATGTTATGTCACATTGTGTTACGTTATGTTACATTGCATTATATAGGACATATGCATGATGTAATGTTACGTTATGTTGCATTGTGTTACATTATGTTGTGTTGTTATGTTACGTTATGTCGTATTACAGTGTGTTATGTTGTGTTACGCTATGTTATATATGTTACAACGCTCCATCTGAATTGTCTCTGAACAACGCAGTGGCCAACCAATAAAAAGATTGTGTTAGCATCTGAAGCGCCGGCCCGGAGTGGCAGCTTGGCACACACTGACCACTCCTCAGACTATTGGGAAACGGGGAAACTGGGTGTAGAGCGACCCGCTTCAGCTGCCCAGAACAATAACACAAAAGAACAAAACAGTTTATTGGACGTTACAGTCGAACAGTTGGTTCAAGTGAGGCGGCTCGCTCTCTGGCTGCCTTGTGTTTGCCTGGGCGGGAGCATGCGTCTCATCTCTAAAAACAACATTGTGCCAAACTGTTTAGGGAGGGGACGCGTATTTCCACTTTCACTTCAAGGAATAAATATACAAATATATCACAATTAGCTGCGAATGTCTCATGCATCACCGAAGCGTCGGCAGACAAGTGGACAGATTGAAACAATTCTCTTGTGCGGTGAATGAACATTAACATCATTAGCAACATGATGGGCGGGTTTCAAACACACACTCACACACACAGTTTGCCCCA
This sequence comes from Merluccius polli, assembly GCA_030340625.1. Taxonomy (NCBI): domain Eukaryota; kingdom Metazoa; phylum Chordata; class Actinopteri; order Gadiformes; family Merlucciidae; genus Merluccius; species Merluccius polli. Next base: position 53,066 of record JAOPHQ010001748.1, on the reverse strand, counting down.
GTGTGCCCTAATGAAAACTAATCTCATGTGAGTGATGTACCGACCGCTACCACGCATGCGATGCTGCTGGGGAAAAAACGTGGGAAACGTGGGGAGATGCGATTATCCTCTGAGGAGACACACCTGGCACCGATTACAAACAGTCCGTATCCACGGCGATTGTTGTTTTGGTTTCCGACGAACAACCATCGGAATGGACGCTCAAATAGTTACAGGTGTGTGTCCAATGTAAAACACTTGGACAACAAGGCACGTGGTTTGGGGTTTTTTCCACTTGTTTGCCAGACAAAGCGAGCATGTTCTGCGTTGGTTCTCACCCCCCTTCCCGCCGCCCCGGCGACTGAGGATATGTCAGCGAATGGATAAAAGCGACGCGGTGAGAAGGATCACAGCAACAATTTGTACCCGCCGCATGAGAAAAAAGCCCGCGTTGGTGTCGAGGTGGAAAGCAGCCAGGCGTAACGAAAGGAAAACATTGCACACAGACTTTAAGACATGCACTCTAATAATCACGGTCCGCTTGCAACATGTGCAATGGCATCACCAGCAGCACACACACACACAGTGAGGCTGTTACTGTACGGTAAGTGAGTGTTGCACACGCCTACATGTCATTTGGTTCAGTTTCATCTCAAGACAGTTTGCCCTGACTTCACGCCAGGGTCGTTTCCCAGAGTGCTGTGCTGTGAAACGGATATTTTGCAACAATTAACCAACAACAGACATTACACAGACCAGAAGGCAGGTCACCCCGGCTCTCTGTTTACTGCCATCGCTCCTCTCTGCCTATTGGCCGGCGAGTCCTCCAATAGGACCTCTCCCATGTATGACCCAACACACACACAAACACACACACATACACCAACCCGATCTCCACCGCCCCCCTACCCCCACATACCGCACACAAACACACAAACACAGACAGATACACACCCACGCATACACACACACACACACACACACACAGATGCTCAATTACAATCACAAATACAAGCACACACTCAACGAGAACACGCACACTATCACTCAAATAACCCAAACACCAAAACACGTGCGACAGGTTCATATTAACAAACAAAGGCGCACAAATAGGCATGCTTTCAAACGTTTCACACACACACACACACACACACACACACACACACACTAGTGTAAGATGCCATGATTTTTCTGACAGGACTGCAACGCAAGTATTCCCGTTTGTTGCCCCCACACTACCAACCCGCCCTGTAACCGATCTCTCTTCATTGGAAGTCATCAATCCAGGTTAGTCATCATTCCAGTCTCCTCCATCAGTGTCATAAAGTTTCCCACAATTCATCCCCGGGGGGGGATGGGGCACAGGAAAGCCAAACACGTACATGTACGTACACGCGAAAGGTTCAAACAGCGCCCATGCGCGCACATCCCCAATTTCCCCCCGTCAAACGGGCCGAGATCCAGATGCGAGTCAAGCTAAAGAAACATTGCAAAATATAGCAGGTCCTCATCTGGCACGGCGTTGTTTATCCGCTGCCCCCCTCGCTCCCCGCTGGGTTTCCTTGTAAAGGAGCTACATTGAGACTCCCGGTGATTCACTTCCCTCTCTCTCCCAGCTGTGTCCCCTCTTGCTCTCGCCCCGGCCGGGTCCCCCTGGCCCACAGCTGTGTCATCCTCGCCCCTTAACCCCCCCCCCCCCCCCCTGCTGACGAACCCTTTCACCTCTGCTCCCTCTCCTGCCATGGGGCTCAATCTAATTCTTCCTCGTTGGTGGGTGGACGCGCGGTAAGGCGGCCACTGCCGGCTGCAGACGGTGCGTCTTCGGCTCACGGTTGTGGGGGGGGACGCAAAGTGAGCGAGACGTTAAGTAAGGTGAAGGCAAGGCTATTACTGTTGTCACACGTATATATATATATAGATATAGATATATATATATATAGATATATATATATATATATATATATATATTATGAGCCGTGCGTCGCGGCGACACGTCAATCTGGTCTGTGAAAACAGGAATTGTCCTTTCAATATTAATCTGAATTTAACAAGAATTTTCTATAGAAGAACTAAGACATCTCTATAGTTCCTCTACAGTGTCATTAGAAGCTCTGTTCCCCCTAAATTCAGATGAATATTAAAAGGAAACTTACTGTTTTCACCGACCGGGAGGTGAAAGCAAGTGTTGTGGGTGTGGGGGACATTCAAGCTCTGGATGATGTCTCCTGCGTTCGTCGCCGTCTGTGTTGGTCAGCGCTGTCGGGCCTTTTTTCTCTGTGTACCTGACTGTGTGTCTGTCACTCGGAACCAGCACACTCACACACTGGGTTTCTCTGTAACCGCCCTTCATCCCCGCTGCTGTATTTAACTAATGGAGAAATGGTCAGAGGGAGAGAGAGAGAGAGCGTTAGGGGATGAGAGACAGAGAGAGAGAGAAAGAGAGAGACAGACAGACATGGAGAGAGACAGAGAGCGAGTTAGGGGATAAGAGACAGAGAGAGAGAGCGTTAGGGGATGAGAGACAGAAAGAGAGAGGGAGAGAGAGACAGACAGACATGGAGAGAGACAGAGAGCGAGTTAGGGGATAAGAGAGAGAGAGAGTTAGGGGATGAGAGACAGACAGACAGAGAGAGAGAGAAAGAGTTAGGGGATGAGAGACAGAGAGTGAGAGAGAGAGACAGACAGACATAGAGATAGACAGAGAGAGAGAGTTAGGGGACGAGAGACATCTGTAAAGCAGGTGAGTTGAATCGGAGAGCAGTTCATGCCGTAACACAGGCAGCTCAGGGGACACCGGAGCAATAATCAAGCCGCATCGAAGCACATGACCTTTTTTTAATTCAATTGAAAAGAGCAATAAAAACGCTGCAGAGATCCTCTCTCCCCTTGGGCTGTGTGCACTGTAAACGACGAGGGTCTGTCTGTCTCTTTCCCTCCCGCTCTGTCTCACCTTATCTGTTGGTAAAGCCAAATTGGGCCCCCATTGATTTGATTCAGACGTCCTACTCTCCAGCGGCTCTTTCCCATGACTATTGTTTCACAACTCAACTTCCAGTTTTTGTCGTGCAGCTGTGAAGAGTCCTTTCTGTGGAAGGATTTAGCTTGCCGTTTGTGTGTGTGTGTGTGTGTGTGTGTGTGTGTGTGTGCGCGGGCGGTGGGTTTTTTGTTTGTTTCTTTGTTTGTCATTTTTGTCGGTGACAACAGAAAGGGTTCCCATGGTCTCATTCCAGGATGGTTTTGCAGCATATCTGAACAGTGCATGGGTATTTGTTTTCTTGGCTTACTGACCTCGGTTCAGAGGCCCAGCGGCCAGATTCACAATCTTAAGCTAATTCTTAAGAGGTTTTCCTGAGAATGTTCTTCACTGCAATTTCTCAATATCTTCCTTTTCAGGAAATAGACGCAATTAAAACTATGAAAATCGATATTATCCAATAATATCAAGGCATAACTTGACTCAATGTGACAATTTGAGACAAGCAAACTGTTATCTTATAAAGTTACCAATAAAATCACGAAGAAATTTAACATCTTGGTTTTCACGAATCCCATTTAATCTTACGTTTTTTCATAAGAAATTATGTAAGAAGAATTGCGTTCTAATAGTTTAGTGAATCGGCCCCCCGGGTGTCTCGGTAAAACACAACACATATTCCCACTATAACAGTATTATCACAGCACAACACTCATTATGCCATCACAACAATACAAGGGAAGGTATCCACATCATTTCCTAATGTCCACATATTAACATAGAGAGGGTCGGTTGCCATGACAGCTCTTGGTGTAACTCTTGGCTGCGCTTTAGTTCACTGTGAACAACAGATGCGGGAAGACCCCGCCCCAGCGGGAGCAGCTGTGAAATGGCGTCACTTTGGGCGATTTAAACGTTTCAAAATGGCTCTTCGAAGTGTGACTCTGTCATTAATTGCTAGAAAGCGGGCGGGGGGGGGGTCAGATTCATATAGTTAACTTATATGATATGTCATTATGTTACCGGTGATGTTGACAAAGGATAACAAGATTGTCCACATAAATCACGACAGGGATTAGGAAGACGAGGATCCTCATAGGGCTGGTACATCAGAATGCATCATGGGATTTTTTGTTTGGAGTGGAGGCGGCCATTGGAGCGAGGCCTATAATACAGTTTGCAAGTAAGTAGGATCATTGATTGAACTGTGATAATGATGAAAAGGCTGATGACTGAACGAAAGATGAAGTTGTAACATGTCACAGTTAAGTTCACCAGTACTACACACACCCACACACGCGCACACACACATTCTTTATTTTATCTTTTTTTGTGTGTCTGACAGAAACTAATCTAACTAACACTCTGAAGTCTTCTGGTGAAGTGAAACTGGTCCGTGAAAACGGAAAGAAAATGAATTTTCCTTTCAATAGGCCTATTAATCTGAATTTAACAAGAATTTTCGATAGACGTTTCTATAATTCCTCATTCCTCAAGTGTCATATAGAAACTCTGCTCCTCCTAAATTCAGATGAAAAAGGAAACTTCCTATTTTCACCGACCAGTTCCACTTCAGAACAACAGGCTGACCACAGGCCACTCTGATGTGGAAGTTAAAGCCCTCTAAAGTGTATAGGATGTATAGAAACCCTGTTCCTCCTTAATTCAGATTAATATTAAAAGGAAACTTACTGTTTTCACCGACCAGTTCCACTTCAGAATAATAGCTGACCACCGCAGATCATCTCAGGCCACTCTGATGTGGAATTTCAAAGTTAAAGCCCTCTAAAGTGCCATGTATAGAAACCCTGTTCCTCCTTTAATTCAGACTGATCAGGCTACCTGTTCACTGGACGGATGTGAAAGCATGCTCACGTCCTATCACGTTCACCTGAACGGCGCATTTATTTTGAAACCACGCCCTCACCGTAACGCCTAGCATGTAACGTGTAACGGACGTACAGCGGCGTTACACGTGCACCTCTGGCCGTCCGCTTTTTCGCGCCCCCGACAACAACAGGTGCGCAACAGCAACGCCACGCCCCCCCCCCCCCCGGCCACGTTTCCGGGAGGGGGGGGGGGGGGCGTGGCGTGGCCGGTACCTAGGGGTAACAACGACGTATACTGCGTCGGCGCGCGAAAACGTTAAGCACGTGAGCAGAGACTGGCTCGCCAGGTACGCACAGGTAGGCGCGGCAGCTGGCTGGCTCACCTGTATCACTCCCCCCCCCCCCCCCCCCTCCTCTGTCCGCTCACCTGTATCACGCACACACACACACACACACACACGCCGCTATCAGCCCCATCCCCTTCAATGGAGGCTGATTGTGTTGATGGTCTCGCTCCTCTGGTTCGCGGGGTTTTTCAGGGCGTCGCCGCGCCGCGTGACCGTGTCCGTCCGGGGGCCGCGGGGGGGCGGGGCCGCCGTGTGTCATGGCAACCGGTGGGCTTGATGAAATCCCGGAGTTTCACAATGAAAAACAGGACTTTTTCATTTTTTGTGTGATTTTACTGCTTTTTCCCTTGTTTTTGGCCTGCAACACTTCAGTGAGAGTGAGAGAGGATGAGACATAGACAGATGGCGTGGGTGTGTGCGTGGGTGTGCGTGTGCGTGTGTGTGTGTGTGTGTGTGTGTGGGGGGGGGGGGGGGGGGGGGGTGCGGTCTGCAAGCTGTTTTCAATTCCTGCTGCCTTTGAACCTTATCTCCCCACCGCATTATCTGCTCTTCTTAAATCCGACAGGGAGAGAGAGAGAGAGAGGGAGAGAGAGAGAGAGAGGGAGAGAGAGAGAGAGAGAGATAGGTAGGCCTACTTTACTCCTCCCTGAGGGGGAATTAAACCTCATACACACACACACACACGCACACACACACATCCATCCACACACACACATCCATCCACACAGGCACACACACACACATCCATCAACACACGCACACACACATCCTCCCCCACACACACATCCACCCACACACATCCATCAACACACACGCACACATCCTCCCCCCCCCCCCCCCACACACACACACACAGGCTCACACACATCCACCCACACACACACATCCATCAACGCACACACACACGCACAGGCACACACACACACACACACCACCTTGGCCATTGGCAGCGCGCTCACTTGTCATTGCGTGTCTAGACATCTAGACTCGGATCTGGACCGGGGTCCCCCGTCCTCCGCCCTCCTGGTGGAGGACGTGGCCGCTAATCAGCCATCCAGACTAATAAGTCTCCTACTAAGTGCCGAGGAGACGGAGGCGGGACGGGCGGGACGTCGCTGCCCCGCAGCCGCCCCGCGTCCCGGGGAGGGTCTGGGTCTGACTCCCGGTCCCGCCGCCCCCCCTAGCGGCCCTGCAGGGGACGCCGCAGACCGGACCGCGCTCCGACACTGACACACAGCGGCGGCGCACCGGCCTCTCACCGTCATGTGTAATCCTTTAGTTAACGGTGAACTGATCAGCAAAACCTTCATTCATAAGCCTAATTCATCATTAGTTAATGATTAATTAACCATTTCACAAACACATTAATGTGCATGATGTGTAGATGATTAAATAAGTGCTTTGTTAAAGGGCCCCTATTTTACCACCAGGTGTGATGTGGATCAGCCATGACAAGCTGCCCTCTAGTGACGTCACAAGTGGGAGCGTCCACCCAGACGTGTGATGGATAGACCGGCCTACCAGTTGGTTCGGTCCACTGGAGAGGCTTGCCGGGCCGGTCCATCCATGCTTAAGGATAGACCGGCCTAAGGATGCGATAAGAATTTATAAAACACATTTTAAACACAGGGGGATATATGAAACGAATAACTCTGCTTAAAAATGAGCTATTACTGGTCAAACATCTGTTTTCGTGATGTCAAGTCAAAAATAATCTTAATTTAATGAGTTACATCATTTTTTTTCTTTTGATAACTAAATAGGCGGTATAGAAAAACATGACGATGCAGGTCACACATGTCTATATCTGACTATGTCTGTGCTGCACACACCTGAGGAGACCACATGGATACAGACCACAGGTGTGTCATCATGCCCTCATCCCTTATCAGATAAACGCTGACACCAAAAACACATCTCTTTTTTTTTTCCACAAAACTAGTCAACATTGTCTCTTCATGAACAGTGTGAGGGCTTCCTAGAGGTAACTAAGGCATTGGGTGGGGGGGGGGGGGGGGGGGGGAAGCATCTAGGCAACAGGGAAGTGTTTATTGAAGATGCTTACGGCAGAAACAGAATCAGTGCGCCAGAGGCACTCAGCTCAGTCAACCAGGAGCAATAGCCAAGAAGAGAAACAAGAGAGGGGCAGGAAGAAAAAAAAAAAAAAAGAGGAGGAGGAGGAGGAGGAGGAAGTAAAACTCGACGTGAACAGCAGGGACAGAGTATACTACAGTGGTGTGGAGGGTAGGATGAGCAACATGGGCCCTCTGCTCGAGGTGCTGCTCCTCACGCTGCCCTGGCTGGTGAGGTGCCAGACCAGGCCGGCCTGGGCCAGACCGGTCGGGGGCCACGCGGCCCGGGGACTTCATCATCGGCGGCGTGTTCCCCATCCACCAAGACGTGGAGAGGGACGGCGCCATCTCCGCCCTCCAACCGCAGAAATGTGTCAGGTGAGCTAAATATATTGTAGCTGACAATATTCACCTGTCACCAAGGAACGAATCCTCAATTACCTTATTTGTGTCTTTTGGCAAAGGTGAGTCTGTTCTGTTGATGACGCTGTTGACTCTGTTCATCTGATGACGCCTCATCTATTTCTTGTTAACTCCCAACAGATTCGACAGGGGCGGCTTCACGACGGCCATCGCGATGATCAACGCCATCGACAGGATGAACCGGTCCCCCGCCCTGAGGGAGGTCGGCGTAACCCTGGGATACCGCATCCACGACTCCTGCTCCGACGTGAGCTCCTCCCTCAGGGTCACGGCGGGCTTCACCGGTCAGGAGGACTGCGGCGACCCTGAGGGAACCAACACCACCGCTCACCCGCCGCCGCCGCCGGTCCTGGCAGTGGTCGGGGCGCACTACTCGGAGATGTCCATCGCCATCGCCAGACAGCTCACGCTCAAGTCCATACCTCAAGTACGTTTTGAGGAGGTTTTGCATCCGAATTCGCTGCTCATCGGCGATTGTAAAGAAATCCTCGGTGGAGTTTGGTGTACGGTTGATCACTGTTTTTTTAAGCAGCCGAGTCAGACTGATTGGACTCTGGGTCTGGGTGAGGCTGCACACCTGTGGTGCATACAGGATTAACCAGCTGCCACCACACACACTCAGAGTGAGCGCTCAGACATCATCATCGTCATTTAACACCGGCTCTGGCTGGAAACATCTTGCCATCTCTCCAATAAACTGGTTTTGTACAAACGTCTACCTGTGTCCTGTGCGTCGGAGGAGGAGCCCAGCGAAGCCACTGAGGCGGTGTGTGACAGAACCAGTTTTTTGGAGAGTGCCGCAAGATTTTTGCAGCCAGGTGTGATGCCTCACCCGGCCCCAGAGTCTGTCATCAGTCTGACTCGGGACAGGTGAGGCTGCTTGAACCAGCGATCAACCACAAACACTCCACAATGTATTTATGTATTTTTTTAGATCAGCTACGCATCGACCGCCGTGATCCTGAGCGACAAGGCCCGCTTCCCGTTCTTCATGAGGACCGTCCCCAACGACGTGTACCAGACGGCGGCCATGGTGAAGCTGCTGAGCGACAACCACTGGAGCTGGGTGGGGATCCTCACCACGGACGGGGACTACGGACGCTCGGTGCAGGACAGCTTCATGTCCCAGGCCACGGAGATGGGCATCTGCGTGGCCTTCAGGGAGATCTTCCCCGAATCCCTGACCGGCCCGCAGGTCTCTCTCTCGGTCCGGGCGGCGGCCAGGTCCATCCGCGGCAGCCGCAGAGTGAAAGTGATCGTGTCGTTCGTCAAGCCCATCCACATGATGTACCTGACCCGGGAGCTCCGGGGGCAGACGCTGAGGGACGGACACAGTTTGGAGACCATGCAGAGGATATGGCTGGCGAGCGACAACTGGTCCACCACCAGCTCCCTGAGCCAACACATGAAACTGGAGGAGGTCGGCCATGTGGTGGGCTTCACCTTCAAACGTGGAGACATGGAGTCCTTCAACGGCTACCTGAGGATGCTGCTGGCCGCCGGACGCGGCGGCCCAGTGACCAACCCGTTCCTGGAGGAGTTTTACGCAGAGCTGAACGCCGGCAGGAGTGTCAAAGATGCTCCGACGTTAGCTTACGCTACGCTGAGCCTCCAGGAACACATCCACGATGAAAAGGTGTTCAGCGTTGAAATGGCTGTGAGTGCAATCGCCCATGCTGTGGCCTCCATCTGTCGCTCGAGGGACTGCAAAAAAACTGGCGCTGTGCAGCCATGGGAGGTAAGTTGACAACTTCAGCCTTGGGTATTTCAGACAAGTGGATAATTGCAATGGTTGAGTTGGCTTGTCTGTGTTTAGTTTTGAAAGCCAAAGACGGCGTTCTTTATCCGTTCACATTGTCAGTTAAAAAAAAACAAAAAGAGTATATGGAAATTAGATATGAATACATTATTGAAGGGACAAACTGAATGTCTGATACATTTTAGGTGGTGAAAGCTTTGCGGAAACAGTCGTTCCCGATCGGGGCGAAGAACTACAGCTTTGACAAAAACGGAGACATCAACCTGGGCTATGACATCACTCTGTGGAGGACAGAAAAAGGAAGCGTCTACATCCATGACATTGTGGCCGAGTACGCCCCGCTCAGCAACACTTTTGTTTACACCAGTAACCTCGCTAGGAAACAGCTAACGGATCTGAGTGTAAGTACAGACACACACACACACACACACACACACACTAAATAAAGGTTCATATTTGAGTTTGTTGGTTGACATTGAAAGCTGCATTTATCTAGTGCTGACGTGGGCCGTTCAGTTATTTTAACCTTTTTTCCTTGAAAGCCAAAGCCAAAATTTACTTGATTTTTTTTTTTTTCTTCAATAATACATTTATATATTTCCTTACGTTCACTTTTTGCATGTCTTTCCCAGAGAATTGTCTCAAAATGCTCAGATACGTGCAAGCCTGGACAGTCCAAGAAGGTCGCCTTGGGTCAACACACCTGTTGCTACGAGTGCATCAACTGCACAGAGAACTACTTCTCTAACGACACCGGTGAGTGCACACCGGCGCCGCGTCACACCTTCGCCAGTCTGTCACGCCGAGTTTAAACACCGCTTCAGTTCAGCCTGTGTCATATTTGCGTCCAGATTCAGTGAACTGCATGCGCTGTGGCAGCAGCAAGGAGTGGTGTCCGGAGGGGAGTTCCCGCTGCTTCCCGAAAACCCTGGACTTCTTCTCCTGGAGCGACGGCTTCGCGGTGGTGCTGCTGATGCTGGCGGCCATGGGCATCGTCCTCGTCCTGCTGATCGCCGCCCTGTTCCTGCACCGGCGCCACACCCCCGTGGTGAGGGCCGGCGGCGGGCCCCTGTGCCAGCTCATCCTCCTCTCCCTGCTGGGCAGCTTCGCCAGCGCCATCATGTTCGTGGGCCCGCCCAGCAGCCGGCGGTGCGAGGCGCGCCAGGTGACGTTCGGCGTCAGCTTCACGCTGTGCGTCTCCTGCATCCTGGTGAAGTCGCTGAAGATCCTGCTGGCGTTCCAGGTGGACCCGCGGCTGCAGCAAGGCCTGCGGCAGCTCTACCGGCCCTACGCCATCGTGACCGTCTGCGTGGCCCTGCAGGCGGTGACCTGCGCCTGCTGGCTGGTGCTCCGGCGCCCGTTCAACCGCGTGGTCATGTACCCGACCACCATGCTGGCCGAGTGCCACGAGGGCTCCTACGCGCTCTTCGGGGTCATGCTGGGCTACATCGCGGCGCTGGCGCTGGTGTGCTTCGCGTGCGCCTACAAGGGCCGCAAGCTGCCGCAGAAGTACAACGAGGCCAAGTTCATCACCTTCAGCATGCTGCTCTACCTCATCTCCTGGGTGATCTTCGTGCCGGTCTACGTCACCACGTCGGGGATCTACGTGCCCGCCGTGGAGATGGTGGTCATCCTGATCTCCAACTACGGCGTCCTCGGCTGCCACTTCTTCCCCAAGTGCTACGTGATCCTCTTCAAGCGGGACCAGAACACGGCGACGGCCTTCAAGAAGAACGTCTACGAGTACTCGAGGAAGAACCTGGACTCCGTCTCCGTCTCGGACACGGCTCTGCCCGGAGAGAGGCCTTACATCATCAGCGTCCCGTCGCTCTTCCGGAAATCGACGGACGGCGGCTGCAAGGCGGCGAAGGACTCGAACAGCAGCAACAGCAACAGCAACAGCGTCAGCATCGACTCTGAGGTAGCAGTGAGACAGCGTAGCAGGAGACGCACTAGCATATAAGTACATGCGGCAATATCAATATTTTAATATATGAATGTAGAAATAATACTCAGGCGGCTCAGACCCGACAAACCTTCACCTTTTTTGAACAGTCATGAGTCGATAATGGCTGAATGAACAATGCCCCTCTACTTGTGATTTACAGTGATATCCGCAGTATTTTCAGTGATGTGATAATGCAATATGTTAACTTAAGGGTTTTTCTTTGATTCCTCATAACTCAGGATAAGTTGGGAATTTGCAATTTTCTTTTGATAAAGATGTGTAAATAAGTGTGTGAATAAGATGTAAATAAAGAGACATTTAAAGCAGAGTAGTGGCGGGTCTGGCCAGGTCAGCAGCCACAGGCACGACTGGTTTCCCCCTTTCTTTTGAATCAGAAACATTTCCATAAACTTGCCAAACGGGTTAAGTGACGATAGTGTGAGAGTATATGTTTGTGTGCGTTATCAATATTATGTTTTTAATATGATTTATCGTCGAGTATATTTGTATTAACGTCATCATTCTAGTATTGTCACTCAACAGAAACTACATTTCCCAAGGAATGGAAATGGAAGGCAATTGGACTTGAAACTCCCTAAGGAATAGAAACCAAGTGAGACACAGCTGGTGAAATTGGATATCAGTTGAATGGGGAAACTTCACCGGACCCTTTGTCACTAATGAGGGGAATACGACGCACAGGTACAGGGGATTTGTATTCATTTCTTACCGTGTGTGTGGATGTGTGTGCTAACAGGGCTTTAATGTACATACTAGTCAGTTTCACAATCCCACATTCCCGCCCAGAGCTTTCTGAAATCCTCCTATACAATGGCCGTCTATCCACTTCATGCAGACCGAGAGAGAAAACAAGTTTCAGTTCGATCCTCTGGGATTTCCCAGGAGTTGAACCTTAAACTAATGGTTCTCAATTAGTGTGTGTGTATCGGCCCATATAATAAGATTGTTTATTTTGATATTGCGGTAGTATTGTGATCCAAATACAGGTTGAATAACGTCTTATCCAGGGCTTACGGCTGCATAACAGAAGTGATTATTTGCTGAAACGGAAAACCTAACCAGTCAATTGGATTATAAATAATCCAATTGAACAAAAACCACCACTTCCAGTAAATATATATTTTGCAACCACAATAAACACATGATGCAAGTTTTTTTTTTTTAAAGAATTAAAGTCATGGTATTCATATTGGCACAGTACTGAAATACATCTCGTCTATTTTATATATATTGTAAAGATTGTAGTCAATATCGCCCATGTCTCTTGTCATTGCAATGAACCACAATATTGAAATGGAAATATTTTTATTTTGCTGGAAGGAAAAAAAAACAAAAAAACATCGACATAACCACAATGTGTCATATTGCTCAGCAATAGTGAAGCACATTTGCACTACCGTATGTCAATCCAGCGAGCCAATCAATGTGAACAATTTCCAAACAGCTGTGTCAACGGTTAAACAGCGCTTAGTGGTTTGTATCGGGTCAATTTATTTACCTTTTTTACACCCCATCGTGTCAATATTTCAGAGAAGGACGCTGACTGCCATAGTTTCCATTGTCCAGCCTCTTAGTTACACCAAACGACTGCATGAAACTCACGTAACATCGTCCTGTGGAAACCAATGCTCAAATTCTATTGCCGCTTTCAGGGTTTTGTAGTCCAATCTGCTTGAAGACAGCAAATTTAATTCCCAAAACAAAAACAATATTCTACCAAATTGCACCCATAAACAAAGCAAATTACAATCACACAGGAGAACATTTTGAAAACTATACACGATTGAATGTGCTTGTTATTTTTGCATTAGGAATATATTTTCCATTTCTGGTAAATATATCAATTTCTCAACCAGGGGCTGGTTTAAATGTAGTGTACTCTGATACACTGCATGTACATTTTCTAAATAATATGCCATGCCCAATGTAAAAATCTCTACATTGGTTCAGGTATAGTAGAACAAAACCAGCGAGACACGAGGGCCAATCAGTGTCTCCCATTTAGACGTCGAACAACATGCCAGCGTCCTCCAAAAAAAAAAAAAAAAATTGTTAGGCAAACCTTCCTAAATAATAATAAAAAAGGAAAAATACAACCAGCCGTAGATAACAAAAGCAACCTATGGGAGAGACAGTAAGTACAACAACTGTATATCAGTCAGAAATGAACTGCATATCACACCTTCCCACACTCAGTTATATTTAAATAGTTTCAAACAGTTTCTTAAATGTATATATAATATACAAAACCTGCAATTTCGGTCTAACTAGCCATGTCCAATTCCATCAAGTCTACTGTAAGGTATCCCGCAGGATAACGTTACGGTCGCAAGCAGAAAAAGAGGGTTCGTATTTTACACGCCGCTAGTTTCAGGATGAGATGAGCATACCATTTTTTGTCTTTCAAAATAGAAGTTTATGTAAATTACTTTTTTTTGTTTGTTTGTGTTTTAGATTAACAAACAATGCATTATTTGATATGACAGCACCTTGCTCGCCCGGGAGGGGGGGGGGGCCTGGGTTCAACAAAATGCATTCAGACAGAAGCAGCACAACACTACTTGACTTCATATTAATACACGATTGTTACACTCACACGCAACACCTACGCCAAACCTCTCGCCTATGGCCTTGGTTTAGAGCACCAGAGTCGGCATTTCTCTTGCTCCTGAAGACAAACCATAATAAATTAAGGGGGACGAGCTATCTGGGTGGTTACCAAGTTAGTTTCACTGACGGAAGAGGAAAGGAAATAAAGAAAAACACTTCTAACTTGGCGAGGAAGTGTAGCTCTCCCTCAAAGTCAAGCTTTAAATGGACAGACAGTACAATAGATGCAATTTTACATCTTCTCAGCTCGGGCTCCAAAAGGTAGAAAAGCCTCAGTCTGACTCGCCACATGTTTGTATTCTTGTTTTTGTTTTTGTAGACTGAAGAGGTAGTTTCACATTTAAAAAGGGATATGGAAGGTCATTTTTTGGAGATACCATTTTATATTTTACCAAACAAAGAATAGCATTATAATTATTTGTAATTATAACAACACGAACGATAAACATGAAATTTAGTGGGAAATGTTTTTTGTTTAACTCTTCCGTCCCGTCACGCGAGTAGATTTGCCCCCAGCATAGCCACTGAACTTGCATGGGAAGTAAACTAGCAAGGAAAACTAACTAATTACTCTGGAGAGGCGTCCACAAGTCTGTGTGCAAGAGACCCACGTTTCTCCTCACACACAAAAAAAACAAACAGTATCCCTCTCTCGCTCGCTCTGGTTCTACATACAGGCAAAGTTTTTTTTGTGGCAAGTCTCAGTTGCAGAAAAATCTGTGCAGAGGAGATGAGGACAGAGTGTGCAGGACAGCAGTTCTGGTCTGCCCTTGTAGAGGGCACTGACTCCCTCTCGCTCGCACTCTGGCAGCTTTGACGCAAAGTCCAGGAGGGAAGGTTGTTGTGGGGAGGCGGGGGGTGAATAAAAGGTGGCACAATGGGTCCTGGTGCGGGTTAGAGCTGGAAGCCTTCCATGGGTCCCTCCGGCTGCTGGAAGATGAACTGGCCTTGGTTCTGATCCACCTGCGGTGCCAGGCTGGCGTCCTCCTCCTCCACACCAAAGTAGTGTTCGATGAGGTCGAAGGCCTTCTGGTAGATCTCCTGGTTCTCATGACTCTGCAGGAACTCAATCTTATCCAGGCCTGGAATGTGCACGCGTGCGCGCACACACACACACACACACACACACACACACACACACACACACACACACACACACACACACACACACACACACACACACACACACACACACACACACACACACACACACACACACACACACACACACACCATTAGGGCGCTTTCTGAACATCTGAACTCTGTCTCAAAGCGTTTGTTGCGAAGCCTCAGAACTTTTCCATCCCTAGTTACGTTTGATCAGTCCCGATTAAAAATAAAAAAAATCAAACACGAGAAAAAGATCTATGAAATAATCATCGATTTAAGTTTTTAAAAAAAAACCTATCCACATCAACAGCCAACGAATAGCCATCATTGCACGCACATCATCATTGCACGCACATCGGCATTAAAACGAAAATGGGATCTCAACGCCAATCGCCTGATGTGCCCCAGAGTAGATACATATCACTGGGGGACAAAGACAGATTGCCTTACTGGAAGTTTATAACTACAAGCGGTCCAAACTTTGAACACAGATCTCATCAAATTTAACCGCGAACATGTGTACCATGTGTACCATGTGAGACTTTGTCTTCATCTCGGCACGTCACTGATGCGGGGTACATTAAGTAATATCTTATCTCATCCATCCTGTTTCTGCACTCTTGTTGTACTGGTTTTGCACCATTGTATGTGGCATACTGCAAATAAAGCTAATTCCAACTGTACTGGAAGTTAATTCCACCGGCCTAGCTGTGTGGAAATAAACAAAACTTGAACTTGCGTTGAAACAGGCGCTTATAATAAGTAAGCTAAGCGGGCTAATCCCGTGCTTTTTTAATTTTTTTTTTTAATACAAATTGAAACTGAATATTTCACTGTATCCATCCAACAATGTGCCTGCCGTGTCTCGAGGCAGCAGGGCTTCATATGTCACGCAGCAACGCATTGTGTTTCCATACAATGTCTTGCCTTGTGTACCAGCTGGATGTGATGCTCATACTGTACATCACATCTACATCCAGAGAATCACATTTCCATTTTAGTTCACATTCAATGTCTCTGGTGTGGTTTTTTTTTCGGAGGACAGTGACACAACTCGCGACCAACTTTCCTGACCAAATGACGTCGTTTGCCCACGCCGGGTGTGTGTTCACACATTTTTGTACTTTTAAATAGTGCTGTGTGAACACAAAACGAACCAGGGCGAAAGACCAAATCACCCAAAGAATAAGTGTAAAAAAACGCCATATAACTCCGGATCTAGCACAGAAGTAAAACGTGCCGTCTTTAACGGTAATGTTCTGCTTGTAACCAGAGACGTAATGTCCTAGGAGACAGAGGACGCCGCATGCGCCACAGCCAGTGACTCATGTGTGTGTGAGTGTGTGTGTGTGCTCGTACCGTAGGCCTCCTCGATGAGAGCACAGTAGGGGTTGATGCCGGTGCCACTCTGCTTGGCCTCCTGCTCCCCCAGACGGAGGATGTTCTCCAGGCCGTTCAGAGCCACCTGCAGCACATGGGACAAGTTGGCCTTCAGGGAATTCTGCCAGAAAGGCTTTTCAGTCTGAAAGGCTTTTCAGTCAGAAAGCCCTTTCGGCTAGAAAGTCAGGTGCCGTAGTATAAACAACGACTGGAGGCCGGGGTTCGTGTCCGTACAACTTTTAGACTTGGTTGACTTATTCTTTTCAGTTTTCAGTCACAGTTTGGTTACCGTAAAACTTCGAATAAAAGCAGAGTCCCTAATAGACGCAGGTCCCCATTAAAAGCCGGGTGTGGCAACACGTTTTGACAAATAAACGCAGGTCTCCAATATAGGCCGGGTCTGGATTTTGTCTAAATTATTTCTTGAATGACTTAAGCCGTTTAGATCACCTACACAAAGATACGGTAACCGTTTAAAACGTCTGTCCATATGGACATAACGCACATCGTTAGATCAGTTAGACTCTCCACAGATAAATCATTCAGTTCATTTAACACAAACTATGAACACCAACGCATAACTCATCAGACTTACCGGTAAACAAGAGAGACGGGGAAAAGGTCTGACTTCCAACTTTTGAAGCGATCATAAAGTCCGTACAGTGTGTGTCCGTTCCTGCATTGTTTATATTCCTTAAGTCCGTAAGGGTCCACCGGTCAAAAGAATCAATGGGTTTCATTAAATTAATCCGAGTTGTGAATAATATCATGTGAAGGGGGGGGGGGGGGGGGGGGCACAATAGTAACACACCGCGGGCCGACGGGGGGGGGTGCGCGCAATAGTAACACACCGCGGGCCGACGGGGGGTGTGCGCGCAATAGTAACACACCGCGGGCCGACGGGGGGGTGCGCACAATATGAACACACCGCGGGCCGACGGGGGGGTGCGCACAATATGAACACACCGCGGACCTACGGCCGACGGGGGTGCGCGCAATAGTAACACACCGCGGGCCGACGGAGGGGGGGTGCGCACAATAGTAACACACCGCGGACCGACGGCCGGGGGGGTGTCCGCGGCAACGGACCCGCGGACCCGGCCGCAGACCCGAGTCCACACACAGCCGGTGTGCATGCTGTGAGGATGTCATCGTGCGCGCCTATCGCATGATTTAGACTTGACGGTTTGACAACGATTTGTCACGCCCCTACGTCTGACATTGACGCAAAAGGTACCCTCCCGCGAAACGATCTGGGTTCTCATAAACCCGTTCGCGGTGGTAAGAGACGAGCAGAGTCTACAGCGTCCGCTCGCAGAGCAGAGTCTACAGTGTCCGCAGTCTACTGTGAAACAATTCACTCCAAAAAGGGTTATGGTTAGGGTTAGCGTAATCTATCACCGTGACCGGGTTATTATTGTATTATCTATACGCTGTAGACTCTGCTTGTCTCTTACCACCGCGAACGGGTTTATGAGAACCCAGATCGTTTCACACAGACGCGGGACGCAATAGTAACATACCGCGGGGCCGAGGGGGGGGGGGGGCGCGCAATAGTAACACACCGCGGACCATACGGCCGGCGGGCGGACCTATGACCGGCGGGGGGGGGGGGGGGGGGGGGGTCTCAAAAAGGAGGACAAATACGCGGTCCGCCCTAAAGCCACCCTATATGGATGAGACGGCGGTCTGGTTTGATATGGTCTGGTTTGCATTTTTTGCTAAATTAATTAAACGCCTGTCCCCAATAGACGCAGGTCCCCAATAAAGGCAGGGTGCTTTCAGTGATTTAAGCAAATAAACGCCCGGGCTAATATTAGAAGTTTTACGGTAGGTTTAGGCAACAACACTACTAGGTTAGGTTTAGGCAACAACACAACTACTTGGTTAGGTTTAGGCAACAACACAACTACTAGGTTAGGTTTAGGCAGAAAGCCCTGGCGGCGAACGTCTCTGCCCACCTGCACGATCTTGGAGTCCATGACGGTCAACAGGTCACACATGGGCTTGATGGTGTTGAGGGACACCAGGTACCTGGCAATACAAGGACAGATGCTCTGTTTGTCTATATGCCTGAAGCTAATACCATCATAATGACCATTGAAAACATTAGGATAATTCGGGTATAGAGGCAGCAGGAACCAAATGTATACATGTTGGGATGTTTCCCCACACACACATACCATAGCGTTACACTGTATTTGGAAACAAAAAGATACGCTGGCACTCAAATTTCTACCGTGTTCAAATTCCAAGAACTCAACACTAGCCTCGCAATTAACAAGACTAGCGTTACCCAAAACCAAAAACTCCCGGTTGATGAATCTCACTCAACTGTTTTGTTTGTATTGCAGTAAAAAGATCATGAATACCTCATTTGGACAGGAGTGCCACCAGAAGTGGCGTTGGTGATGGCCCAGGCGGCCTCCTTCCTGGTGCGGAACTCAGCCTTCTGCAGGATCTCTATGAGCACTGGGAAGATGTTGGCATCAATGACAGTCTGAGGAGAAAACACAAATCGTTAACAGACATATCGGCCGTAAATACAACGGGGAGACACCGACCTGCTGCACGTCGGATAAAAAAAAAATAATAATAAACATCAAACAAACTGGCGGCCCCGGAAATGCCGTACCTGAATCTGTGCTCGGTTCCCCGCCGTGATGTTGGAGACGGTCCAGCAAGCCTCCTTTTTGATGGACTCTTTGGGACTGCTGAGGAGGTGTAGCAAGCAGGGCAGCGCCGAGCAGTTCAGGATCACCTGAAACCAGACGTGCGATACGTTCGGGCCTTACAACTAAAGAAAACACAGGCGGCGCGAACGGATCGCTCCTCTTTAGTCGTCAAACGCCAACACAATGAAAACTACCTGTGTCTGAATGTCGTCTCCTGTCACGATGTTGCCGACAGCGCGCAGGGCGGGCGACACCACCTTGTAGTCGCTGTGCCTGCAACCACGACAACAAGAAAGGTGCGTCGTAAATCCACTATCAATGCAGCTGTGAAAAACTAAAGTATTCATTTTATAGTGATCCATGAACCAAACATTTGAATTTCTGAAGCATCAAGCAGGACATTTTTGGTATACGTCTCCTTACATGAGCAGCTCCACCAGCCTCCGGCACACCCCCGAGTCAATGACCGTCTGGATCTTATCGTTGGGTCCGTCCGACAGGTAGGACAGCGCCCAGCAGGCGTCGGCCAAAACGTCCGGGTCGCTGCTGAAGAGCAGTCTGGACAGCACGCTGAGGCAGGGGGACACCTGAGACCACCAAACACGGTGCGGAGGAGAGAATGAGTCAAGAGTGTGAGTGACATGCGTCCAGGCGGAACGAGATATCAGGGAGCGGCGAAACGTGGGAAGAATCGGGGAATCCCGAGGATTAGAATCAGGATGTCTGCAGGTTTCAAGCAGTTCAATTTAAGACTTTTTAATACCTCATTTAATACCACTTGGAACACGACATAATACAGATTTTGCAGCCCAATTTGTTATTCATTTGCTCTAATTCTGTCAGTTTATCTCAGCAGTGCTGCTTTGTCTGACAGCAACAGTATCCCGCTGCACGTGCATGAAGTTATCGCGCCAGTGCAGCTGTCAACACAGCTAGTGCATGCCGTGGGAGGCAAATAAATATCTAGTTCACATAAAATACATAAAACGTTTGACATTTATTGGTTTGAGGTTTATTATTTTTCCTCTCCCTGACAGTCGCAAAAAAATATTTAAGACCTATGCAAATGATATTCATGACTTTGTAATGCCTTTTAATACCCTCGCGGTTACCCTGATACCCTTCCAGGATTTGCTTTGTGACAGCGAGTGTACTTTGAGAGGAACAACTAATCTTAGCAATCTAGTTTGCGGTTAGAACGCATCACGGGATCCGACGAGGCAGACAATTTCCAAAGACGACAGTCAAGTACCGTAAACCCGTTCTGCTTCATGTTGCTAAATCGTCCAAAAGTGCGTACCAACTCACCAATTCAAGCAAAGGCGCCCTTAACGTGAAACCTACAGCGTCCTAACGGTTGTGTGTAAACCAATGGGTGACGTCACGGCCATATTTTCTACAGTGTATGGCCGGAGCGCATCAAGGGCACCTGGACTCACCTTTGCAAATTCCGGCGGTGGGTTTTTCCCCCGGCACAGGTTAGAGAGGGCCCACACTGCGTTCCGGGTGGTGGTGAGACGATTGGATTTGGCAAGTAGCCTTGAAATTGGAAAAAAGACACCGTCAATGTCAACGCCCTTCCCCATCTCACCGTGTAAGTCAGGCATAAAAGCATTGGTGAGAAACACACACACACACACACACACACACACTTACTGTTTAAGGGAGGGTAGAATACCACAGTTGAGCACGTAGTCTCTACACTCTGCATTGTCCCCGGCGATGTTGCCCAGCGCCCACACAGCCTGAAATAAAGCAACCGCTAGTCACTCTCCTTGGACACCGCATTGAATACCAAACTACACGCGTCAGAGTCTTCTAAACATGTGCCTTGTGGAAGTGAGCGAATGCCTCGAGTCTAGGGCTGGGTAATATACCGATATCGTATCGATAACGTGACGCGAGACTAGATATCGTCTTAGATTTTGGATATCATAATATCGTGACGTGGCATAAGTGTTGTCTTCTCCTGGTTCTAATGGCTGCATTACAGTAAAGTGATGTAATAGTATTTAATTCACATGGGAGTATACAAAAATAGCCTTTACCATGTGGTTATTTGATATGTATTTATTGAATTACCAGAAAACATGTTATATCGGGATATATATCCTTATCGACATATTAAATTACCTATATATTGGAATAGACGATTTCGGCCATATCACCCAGCTCTACTCGAGTCTACAAATTCTTTCAGGGTTCACGATCCTGTATTGTCCTGACCCTCACCCCTCAGGCGTGCCTCACCTGTTCCTGGACATCCTCGTAGTCAGAGTTGAGCAGTTCAATAAAAATGGGCACGGCTCCCGTCTCAATGACCACCTTGGTGTGCAGGAAGGTACCTGAGGCGATGTTGGTCAGGGCCCAGGCTGCCTCAAACTAATGTAAAGTAACACACAACGCACACATAGTATGACTCGTACAGCATTGCACCTCCACAGAACACTGACAAATATGAGGGTCACACAATACTTGAATATAAAGTACAGTACATTCAGAAGGCATTTCTAATCTTTTCCAATAACTAATTTATCACGCTACGGTATAACAGTGTTTTCTGAGGCCCTTTACCTGAAGTGTGCAGTTTTCATTCCTTCTAAGGAACTCGACAAAGCAGTTCACAACCCCAGGAGTAGATATGACCTCATCTATGGGAGGATTGGGTTCTGTGGAAAAGAGAGGTTTTGCACATTCACATTTAAACAAAAAAAAAAAAAACGTTTTATGGGAAAAACATTGTGTTTCAGTGCACAGGGATTAACTTGGATCACAGCAAACAATAACAATGCGAAACTAGGACACGGGCCAGTCGTCGTGTTTGCATAGCATTAGGCTGATTAAAGAGCTCACTTGTCTGTAGTTGATTTCTTTGCAATTCTTTCACTTGCACTGAAGCGTGTCCGTGTGACTCTCCATAATGACATGGTAAACAAACCTTTGGAGAGTAATTTCCTGAATTTCTGTGTGGCAATAAGCTGCTGGTCTGGGTCTTCCGAGAAGATCATCTGGATCATATCTGGAGTTATAACCCCTTCCTGAAAAAAGAGCAACACACCAACAGTTATACAAGCCAGAGACATGCTGTAAGACCAGCACAATGAAACTAAACAAAAACAGATGAAATACCTGAATATATATTTATAACTATTACAACACAAAGAAACATGTATTCTGTCCAAGACTTTGTGCTTTATTTAGCAGTGAGACAATAATAGGTACTACAATTACATTATTTATATTCTTATGAAAGGACAAAATGTTCACAAAATGTGTGCAGAGGCTGTTTTAACCAGTCTTAACTATTCAGCTGGAAACGTCTACATTTGCAAGCCGACTGCATGGCCCAAGAGCTGTTTGTCGGTCCCCCACGAGGCATAGGGAACAGGAAGCTGGGGGAAGTCGGTCAATACAAAGTGCATTGACGCTGTGATCACCACTGTTCAAAACAATGTTTTTTGGGGTAACCTCTGCGGCCGCTGGACGCGTCCACTTTACGCTCCTTGTTCGACGTCTAGCTGCCATTATTTACGCCGCTTCCCCATTGACGCAGCTTCACCTTAATTAATATAAACTCGAGTCCGATTCAATTCTGAAAACATACACACACACGGTACTTTATTGTAGCACATTAAAACCATACTCCTGAAACAGGTACGGTGGAGCTGACATCTGGGTCCTGGATCGGGCATTCAAGCATGGACTCGTCACTCGACGGGACACAGACGTTTCTCCTCTTGAACAACTGCGGCGAGAGAGAGCACACGAAACGACATGTTACGTTAACCCGTGGCACACGGGTGTAAGAAAGCAAAAACATCGACACGAGCTGCGATCCGAGGACCAACCCGGATCAGATCAGCGTCAAGGTTGCGTTACCTGCTCCTCCCGCTTCTGTTTGCGCAGCTGGATGCCTTCCTCCTCTCTCCTGCGCCGCATCTCCTGAGGATTCAGCGCTTTGTTCTTGTAGCTCTTCATCCTGTAGTTGTCCTTCCCCGGGCTGGCCATTGTGTCTGTAAGAAGAAGAAGAAGAAGAAGAAGAACCATAAGCATCAAGTATGTGGTGGATACATGGGGGGGGGGGTTGATCCCAGACACTGGGGACTTGAGTGAAAGTGAGTTGGGGTCTGGGAGGATACGCCCTTTTTTTAAGCATACGTTCAGGTGCCTTTTTGGAAAAAGTCATCCTTTGTTTGTTTGTTTTTTTTTTACTTTCAGGACTGAAATTACAATTAAACCAAGGCTTCAGCTCAACACAAACGGAAGAAACGAGAGCCAACGGACGCCATTAGCTCCGTATATTAACCACAATAGAAACAGCCGCTAGCTCGCCATTCAAATAGCTGCATTTCTCACGGGCCTAGTTAGCATCATGCTAACGGCTAGCCCACTAGTATCCCGAGACCTAATAGAATAAACGAGTTGTTTTCATGAAACGCCTTCAAACGTTACGGCAACGCACTGACATAAACTGTTACAGTTACGTTTGTGTGTGATGTTACAGCGACACGGATCAGGTTTTCATCCAACGTTAGCATATCACAGCTCTCCACCCATTAGCCTGAGCTTAGGTGCAGGCTGAGAAGAGGATCCTGAGTTGTAGCGTTATCCCGGTCTAGCGCGACGCAACTTCCGGTCTCTTAAGCCCCCATGAGCTGTGTACGCCACAGTCATCGGAGGGAGAGTAATAATAACAACAGCATGACAAGATACGACACGGGAAATAGATTAGAGGGGTTTAAGGAAAGCTTTGCCAAAGCAATACCCAAAATCATGTAACGGAAACCCGACTTTCATATACACTCCCTCCCTCTCGCCACTAAACCCATTGTAACAGAGAGTCCCGCCCCCCTTCTCTCGCCCATAACGCTCTTTTGCAGCATCCCGTCCCAGGCGTTCCGCCGTGGGATGCGGCCGCCTGGGCGCGAGGTTTATCCCCGCGGGATAACGGCGAGCCAACGTCGGCCATCGCCGCTGTCTTACCCATTTAAGAGTTCAGTCGCTTCCCCTGCGAGCCGCGCGTTGTGTTTCCCGACGGACCCTTAGTGCTGCTCTGGACGCTGAGGCGGGTATAGCAAATATGGCGTCGACACAAACATTTCCCAGTAAACCCTTCGGATCCCCCGATCGGATCAACAACCGACGACGTCACTTCCGTGTCTCCGCCGACGTCACTTCCGTGTCCCCCCCACACACACACAAACACACAGCAGCTAGCACCGTTAGCTTCCCTGGTTCTGCAAAAAACTCCCCCTCCTTGGTTACCTCTGAAGGTTTGAAAGAGGCAACACACACACAAAAAAACACATTATTTGCTGTACGAGGTCCAACAAGTGAATTGTTTTTGTCAGTAAGTACTCTCGAAACGTTATGAAAAAAAACCCAACCAACCAGTTATAAGCTCAGTGCTGCTGGGACCGTGACCATGGCCACCACAGTGATGATGACTGTTATGGTTAACTTTGTGTGACACACCCAAGATTAAGGTCTCAGACTCGTCTCCTGGGTGTGTGTGTGTGTGTGTGTGTGTGTGTGTGTGTGTGTGTGTGTGTCATCCCCCATCGCAGGCAGGAGTCATGCTGACATGTGGGATATGTGGCGAGGAGCTGCTCTTTGAGGAGGACATGAAGACACACCTCCTGCTGAGCCACTTGGAAGGAGACGTGAGCTGCCCCCTCTGTTCCCTATCCGGCGTGTCCTACGACGACCTCGCCTACCACGTCGCCGCCGCCCATCCGGAGGACCGCGTCCCAGCAGCACAGGAACCGGACCGTGGCGGCGATGATGATGATGATGATGATGATGATGATGGTGGTGTCCATTCCCCCTCCCGTCCGCGTCCCCCACCACCGGGGACACGCAGGGCGCTTTCTGATCTTCGTCATTCCCCTGTGTCAAGTGGCGGCGGCGGGCGGCGGCGGCGGCGGTGGTTTCCCAGCCGGAGCAGAGATTTCCCCTCCCGCCGCCGCCGCCACGGTAACGGCAGCCAGACCGAGGCGTGACGCGAGCCCGGCGGCGTCGTTCGGCGGTGGGAGGAGGAGAAGATCCAGCGGCGAAACCACCGCCGGCGTGACCCCTGACCCCAGGCCAAGGGAGTGTGGTGGAGATGGGGACGACGAGAAACGAGGTGGGTTCACGTCACACACAGAACCAGCACACGCCCCCCCCCCCCCCCCCCCCCCCCCCCTCCCCCGAGGAAAGCTAGACAATACTTCCAGACCGGATTGGCTTGCAAAGGTCAATGTCTCAAATGCGTCTTTGTCTCTCTTCGTTGTACAGGTGGGCGGTATCCGTGCCCCCTGTGCGCCCTGGTCTGCAGCGACAGCCGCCTCCTCCAGGAACACGTCGAGGTCCACCTGCAGGCGGAGGACTCGGCTCAAGGTAGCCCCCCCCCCCCCCTTTTTTACACCCCTAGTTCTTCCTCTTTTACCTGGTTTCAAAGGACAGACCGCACACCCCCGCCGTTCAAGTATGAGTCGGCGCAGTACAAGAACAGACCAAACCCAAACCAATCCCACACACAATCGTTTCCCACACAGTGGTCATCTGGGATGAGAGAAAAATGAACTTCCTACAGGAACACTGTAGTAAGGATAAAGTAAAAAATAACTTACTAACAGTGTCCCCCAGCCCCTACCACCACCACACTGCGAGTCATCCAAGGGGTGCAGGGGTGCACCCCTCGAAAATGGGGGGGGGGGGGGGGGGGGGTCTGCAAGCGGTGAACCCATGCGACGGTGCAGACCGGTGGGCCAACAGCGAGTGGATGGAGGCGCCGCTCGCAAGCCGGCAGGGGTCGAGCTCAGAGCCTCCTTACAGCCAACAGGCTGAGGGGAAGGGGGGGGAGAGTGGGAATGAAAGTCGGGGTCGTAGAAGAGAAGCTGTGTATTGACTCCTCAGCCCGCTCATGAAGCAACCGAGTGGCCAGAAGCCGCCGACAGGGCCAGAAAAACCCAGGCTATTGCTACGCCGTTTACACGCCGCCCGGCTGGGGGGAGGGGTGAGCTTGAGATTACCGTGTGACACACAACAGCTGCAGGGCGCTGTTGGCCTAAATGGTAGTGCTACTTGGGTACGATGTACTGCCCTTCCATGAAGAACAGCCTTTTTTTTTTTTTACTTTATTCGAAAAAGAGGAAGGAACAGAAGACGCTGCAGGCTGATCCCGGTCGGGACCCCATTGGGAGGGAGCCGGTTCCCCCCGCGCTGCTGCTGCTCTCGTGGTGGTGGTGGTGGTGGTGGTGGTGGTGGTGGTGGTGGTGGTTGCGGCGGCGGGGAGCTGGTGCAGTGGTAGGGGACGTGGGCGGACCCTCTTCCTGGCTGGTTACGATCTCACCAAGTAGGACCGATTTCTCCTGGACATCCTGTTGGTAACTCTGGACCGCGCGACGCGCAAACAACCCATCCAGAGCCGGGGGAGGGAGGGAGGGAGGGAGGGAGCGGCAGGCGGGGCAGATCAGTAAGAGTGGCTTTGCTTAAAACCTTACGCGGTGGACCAGGTTCTCTACTCTTATCTGGCGTGTTCAGTGTCCTCGTGCTACCAGGTCACTCCTGGTAGCACTTTACTGGCCACACTTCAATTTACAATGAAGATGACTAATGTGATTGCAATGCTGTGGAGTGCGGCTTACATTGAGAAAAACAAACAATGTGTATGTGCCCAATTTGAAATGCAAAGCAACCAGATTTGTGCTCAGTGATTTGGCTGTACATGTAATACAATAAGTTCAGAGATGTGACTGATACCACACATGTGTGTGTCTGTGTGTGTGCGCACACACACACACACACAAATACATGCACACATTGTACACTTCCCAAATTAGATCATTAGTTTAGTGCGGGATAATTGCTTTAGAAATGGGAGTTTGCCAGTGGAGTTTAAAACAGGACATAAGAAAAAACAATCTCACAAAATGCATTTCCATGCTCTTTCGCTTTTCAGGAGAGGAAAAGCGCTCCATGTGCCCCGTTTGCTCAGCGGTCTGTGATGACGAGCTCGCTCTGCACCAGCATGTGGAAGAGCACTTCAGTGGCACAACTAAAGACAGCGCTGGTAAGATTTGCACAGCTTCTTTATGATTTATTTCCCCCTGGTTCCCCCCCGGTTGCACGGTACAGTTTTATGCACACAAGTCCCATTTGTTTTTCAAAACATGTGACCGGTATTTTCTATCTCTGGTATTCGCTCCAGTGAGTCCCGGTTCTGACTTCCGACTGGCCCGCCAGCTTCAGGCGGAGGAGGACGAGAGGAGGAGGAAGGAGGAGGCCAAACTGGAGGCGGAAGAGTTCAAAAAGTTGAAGGTCCGCCACGAACCACAAACCACCTTGCATGTTTTGTTGTGGGCCCTTTTGAGGTTCGAGGTGCTGAGGTAGCGATGAGGTCACATGCTGCTTCCCTTCGTCACGGGGTGGCGCCCTCCCGGAGATACCGAAGAACAGCACAGCGGCTCGGCCCGCCTGTGTGCACATGTGATGGGGTTGAGCACCACACACACTCTTGAGAGTCATGTGCGTCCGCGTGGCTGGGACAACAGCGCGCCAGACGGTGCGGTGACCTTCTGATAAAGGCTGCGACGATAATTAATCTAACGATAATTTGTTTCGATTTATTATTTAGAAAATTTAGCGAAAATAATAGCAAATGCCATCACAAGTGACCAGAGTCCAAAGTGACCTACTTACGATATGCACAGGAGCAGTTTGGGGTGGGCGGCGGCGGCGGCGGCTACCGGCGGCAGATCGAGAGGCGGATGGAGAAGGCGGTGGCCAGGGGCCTCATGGCGCCCGCAGACTTCCACAATAAGAGGGCCAAGGTGATGGAGTCTCTGGCCTCGGGCGTCGACGACGGCTCTACAAGAACACAAGGTACAATTTTTTGTGCATGTGTGTGTGTGTGTGCGCGTTTGTGTGTGTGTGTGTGTGTGTGTGTGTGTGTGTGTGTGTGCCTCCTTCTGCCATATTTTACAGTATAATGTAATAACCAGTTAATGAAAACAACTGAAACGAGTTGATTGATTTAAAGACATTGGACTGTATGTTCCTGTTGCCTGAATACAACCAAACCTTTTTAACATGTGGCCGCGTGTTGTTTCTTGGCAAGGGTAAGACCCGGTGACATTTGAAACCGGAGCAAATTTCACATGTTTACTTTTGGGTGGGACATTTTTAATAAAGCTGAAGTACACAAGCGAAGACCTCCAGTAAATCACCCGCCCACTCGTCTTACGGGATCACAGGATGTGTCCCGGCCATGTGCCTACAGTTTCTGTCAAACTGAATAAAATATAATGACCAGCGCTGTGAGCCACGCTCGAAAGAGTGAAGACGTTCTGTGCTTTCAGCGGGGCAGGGTGAAGCCTGTAGGTCAATTGTTGTTGAAATGATCCTCTCTGTCTGTGTCTCTCACACACACACACACACTCTGTATTGTTCAGGTACACTGGGAGCCCTGTGTGAGTACTACCAGAAGGAGCCCCGCGGCTGCGTTCACGTCTGGCTGAGTGCCGAGACGGACCACTACAACTCGTCGGAGGGGGACGGCGGCTGGGGCTGCGGCTACAGGAACCTGCAGATGTTGCTCTCAGCGCTGCGGAGGATCCAGACCTTTACTGACTGCCTGCCAGGTACTTTACTGGCCCTGCTGGCTTGGCTTGTCTTGGCTTGACGGCTGGGATTTGCATCTCCATTACAACAGGGCTACATGCTTGAAGGTGTGTCTTTTTTACTGATGACACGCTCGTCTTGAGTCGATGACATTTACAAGTAACGGCCTCCTTAGTTTACTATTGCCCTGTGCAACGGTTGTTGGTAGTTGGCATCATGGATTTTCAGGCTGTCGCGATTTTGCTCGGCATTTGCTCCACTTATTGCTTGAAAAACAGAGACACTGCCGCAGTCCATCTCGGGGGCGTAAACTGGTAATGGAAAAGCAAATGACTTCCTTGGAAGTACTTCAAGAAGTCAAGGAACAACACGTGTTTTTCAGGCACACACAATAAAATCACACTCTTACGTGGGTTTTTGTTTTAAGGGAAACATTTCCCTAACTGAGCTGAGAGATTTGTTGTAACGACTCTGATTAGAGTAGTTAATTCATAACCGTTGCTGCTCATGCCATCTGGCTGCTAACAGGCCAAACATAGGCACTACTAGTGATGCACGGTTACGGTATTTCCTCACCCGAATCCGCATATCGCTGTAATAACGGCACCCAACTGCTACTCGAACCGCCCGTTAGTAAACGGGGAAAAAATGACCGCCGTGTCCACTTCCCAACCCGCTGCTAGAAAACGGTGTCGACGTTTTTAACTAACCCGCCTGCAAATCATCAGCGTATCGTCAATACAGAAAAAAGGCTGAGCCGCAACTGCCTACACCCGCGCTTATAACCGGGTCATGTGGGCCAATAACCCGATCCGTACAGGCTCACACTCGCTTCCAATAAATATGGTGAGGACTGTCTATGGCTGTTGTCCCAAACGGATACGTTACTGCGACGTTACTTAGGTGAGAACAATGATTTCGTAAGCGTCTTGTCACCGCTAATGCAGGTTTGTACTCGTCGTGGGCAAACCTGATCCTCTCCTCTTGTCTGCAGAGGGGGAAATCCCCAGCGTCCCCCGGCTCCAGCGTATGATCGAGGCGGCGTGGAAGGAAGGGCTGGACCCCCAAGGCGCATCCCATTTCAACCACCGATTGCAGGGCACGCGTGCCTGGATAGGGGCCACGGAGATCTACGCACTCCTCACCTCGCTGGGCATCAGGTGCACTTCCGGCTGAGCTCTGCTGTCCACTGCTGCTGCTGTTGCTGCTGAGACATCATAGCGATTATGCTACGCAAGAAGTTTGTTTTTAACTTCTCGCGCTTGTCGGCTTTTAATGCGTTTATACTGCTATGACGTAGCTATGAAGGAGCCAGAGTCCAAAGCATCCTAAGGACATCTGGACATCTCTTTAGCGGCTGCAACCAAAGTTTTCGCTGTTGTTGTCTGCGCCTTAGATAGTTCACACCGTCGGTGTGTGAATGTGTGTGCGCTTGGGTGAATTATTATATTAGATATTATAATATATAAATCAAATTTAATTTAAAAAATGATCAAATGTTTAAAAAACATTTTTGTGTGTACCCAGACAGTAATTGGCTTCAAAGCAAAGAGCCTTTCATCACTCTGGGGTTCTGTGTCCACAGGGCCAGCATCACAGACTTCCATAAACCCACCGGACCGGGAGACACCCACCCCAGAATGTTTGAGTGGGTGAAGCAGTACTTCGCCCAGTCCTCCAGAGGTGGCCGGCTTCCCCCCAGGGTGGTCCAGACCTCTCTGCCCCCCCTCTACCTCCAGCACCAAGGTACGCGACTGTCGCCAGCCTCCATTCGGGGGGGAAAAACGGAAGTCGGTCACGAAGCGGTTCATGCGCTCACTTTTTTCCAAAGTTCAGTTCTGCCCATGTCATTTTATTGGACAAGAGGCATTACATGAGTGCTGATATAAAAGTGCTGATTATGAGAGTATAGAACAGCACTGGGACTTTTAACTGCGCATGTATCACTCGGCGTTACATGTGTTCTTATAACCGTTAATTACATTAACGATCGTTCACGATACCGAGAAGCTGGCCTGCGGTAACGTGCAGACGCACACTAAGTAGCACGCTAGTGTGCAGGAAAATGTTAAGTCCAGATAAGGAGCTATTTGTGTAAATGATTACACAAACAAATACATTTGAATCTGTTGTCGCTTATTACTCCTAACTAATAAATGGCGCTTGCCCTATACGAAGCGAGGGAGAAAATGCAGCCCCAGCTACATTTGCGTGAAAACTATATGATTTCCCCCGATTTCCAAAAATGATGCTTTTTATGATGTTTTTACATGCAGATGTAATATTATGTTCCCTCATGTATGGTTGCTGACGCTTTTTGATATTCTTTGTGCTCTTTGTGCAAAGCAAATACCCCCAAGGCAATGCGTTATCGTGGGTGCAATAAAGGGTTAGGGTGCAATGAAGGGTTAGGGTACAATAAAGGTTTCTTTCATTCATTAATTTGTTCGGTTTTCTTTTTTCGGTCACACTACGTATATGAACCGAAATTCCCTCTCTCCTCTCGCGCTGTGCCCACTATAGGCCACAGCCGCAGCATCGTCGGCGTGGAGGAGAGGAAGAACGGCAGCCTGTGTCTCCTCGTGTTGGACCCCGACTGCGGGCTGGCCGACGCCAGGAAGCTGCTGTGCGCCGACGGCGTCGCCGCCGCCGTGCGCCGCATCCAGCGGTTTCCGAGCAACGTCAAGCACAAACAGTACCAGGTGGTCGCCGTGGACCAGGTGTTGTCTCCCGAGGAGAAACAGGTGAGCGCGAGGAAGGCGTATGGGTCCGTCGAGAGCGTTACCCTTTGTGAACAACGTATAACTATGTCGTGTTATACCACGAGTCGAGCGACCTGATTGGTCAGCTAGACTATTCGAACATGATCAAATGAGCGTGACGGCACACCTAGCCGTGCTGAAATAAAAAAAATCCCCGTCACTACGAATATTACTTCACCACTGAGTAACCCTAGCAACCACCCAGTACACCCTAGCAACCACCCAGTACACCCTAGCAACCACCCAGTACACCCTAGCAACCACCCAGTACACCCTAGAAACCACCCAGTAAACCCTAGCAACCACCCAGTACACCCTAGCAACCACCCAGTACATCATAGCAGGCACCCAGTACACCCTAGCAACCACCCAGTACACCCTAGCAACCACCCAGTACACCCTAGCAACCACCCAGTACACCCTGGCAACCACCCAGTACACCCTAGCAACCACCCAGTACACCCTAGCAGGCACCCAGTACACACTAGCAACCACCCAGTACACCCTAGCAAGCACCCAGTACACCCTAACAAGCACCCAGTACACCCTAGCAAGCATCTAGAACACCCTAGCAATCACCCAGTACACCCTAGCAACCACCAATTTCACCCTAGCAACCACCCAGTACACCATAGAAACCACCCAGAACACCCTAGTGAGAGTGTAGGGCTAGGCGATTTGGACAAATTATCCCGATTTAGGTCATTCAATATCTTTAACCATATATGTGACCCACCGCATGCAAGGATTTAGACATTTCTGTTTTTTCACATGAAATGAAAGTGTGGGAATTAAGCAAATATTTTGGAAGTTATGGCTTATTAAAGATTAAGGTGTTATGAGAAACTTATGCAGAACAACATGCACATTTAGAAACACAATTAGTGCTTTAAATGGTTAGATTTGGATAGTGCTTCAATGAGATCATTTTGAATGTGTTTTACTGAAATAATGTTTGAATCATTCATTTATAAAAATGCAAGTAATTCAAGTAAATCAAGTAAAACCTTTGGTAAAGAGGTCAATTCTGTTAGTTTTCTTCATTCTAAGTTCATGCTCACTAGTGTGGCCCCTCTTATTATCCTGTAACGACTAAACTAAGTGGCCTATTTCAGATCACATAATCACCCACTCAGGTCTATTGAGCCACCTATCCCAGAATGCAAATGGCTGGGAGGACCAGCAATGGTTCTGGGAGGACCAGCCAGCCGTAGGGGAGGGGGGGGGGGGGGGTCAGCTAAGTGGCCATTGAATCTGTTTCTACTGAGCTGGGGGCCATCTTTTCATTGCTCTTGTGGAGAGAAGCTTGAAGTTTTGTTTAGAGAAAAACAGTACAGTCAGTGCTACAAAAGTTAGGAAGAAAAAAAAACAGTTTGGCCACAATGTTGTATACACACATTGTGTGTGGCGGACACAACAAAGCGAGTTGTACTGCTTTTGTTTGTGTCCTGACTGCTCATGATTCTTGGTCAGAAACTGGGTCAGCGACCTCAAGAGACTTCACCGCGTCATCAACTCCCCGCTGTGGTTAACAACAGCGGGGAGTTGGTCGTCGGTCGTCATCGTCGGTCTCCTCCAGTGGTTCTGGGAAATATTCTGTTTCATGGTCAAATCCGCCTTTTGAAATGTTATCCAATCCGGGATGAAGTAAACATCGGAATCGGAGTCTAGATGGGCTAGACACAATTTATAACGTTATTTTATCAAAACGGTGTCACATTCTGACTTGACATCACACAGGAATAGGGATGGATGATCTTGGTCTGCATGTTTGCATCGAAGAAAACCATAAGATCGCCGTTTGCGCTGTTTTGCGAGTTAAACAATTTGGAGAGCGACTGTTTTCCCCCGTCGAATGCGTTGAGAGATAGAAAACAACTTGAGGAACATACATCTGCTATAATCTCATTTTTTTACCTAGAGATGCTAAAAATGTATTTTCTATGTTCTTCAGCCAAAAGTAGGCGGGCCCAAAATGCAACGGGTCAGCATGCAGTTATAAATAGTCCATATAAAATAACCAGATGGTAAAGCCTATTTTTGTATACAGCCTTCAAAACACGGCAAAGACAGGACGCCACGTCACAATATTACGATATCCACAATCTAAGACGATATCTACTCCCGGACCACGCTATCGATATAATATCGATATAACATCGATGATATATCGATATATTGCCTATGGCCTATGAGAGTGCGATGTGTAATCGGCCGCAGCTGGCCGCCTCATCGTGATGGGAAGCAGACGAGAACACGTTGGCATCGAATTCCCCGCCACCGCGTCACTTTATTCTTGTGTTGTTTTCCATGTGAACCGTTGTTTTGACTCAACAACGTGGACATGGCCATGGCCGCGTGGAAAGCCTCTTGCGAAAACGCTTAGAGTGTTTGATCGCAATTAGTGAAAATAAATGTGTTGACGTGTGTGACGGATGGGGGTTCATGGCCGCATCTGTGCAAACACAGTTTTATTTCTTTGTTTCTTGGTTTGTGTTCTAGGTCCGCGTCCTGGCGTCCAGAGCCTTGCGGGTGGACCGGATACCGTGACGGCTGGAATGTAGATTTGAGTCTTTTATTGTGAACCGATTTGTTTGTTTCCTGGTATTATTTATTAAATTATATTATTTTTGTATTCCTTTTTTTTTGGGGGGGGGGGGGGGTTGTTGACTGTGATTTGAGCAGTGGACCGGACATTGCAATAAAGTGCTTTTTACTGTGGCTATTTGTTTCAATCAAGTCATTTGTCGTTACTTGAGCAGTCCTTTTTTATTATGAGGGAACTGTTCATTTCATTACAGACTCAATCACAGCCACACACACAAAACCATCTAGTGCAGGAAACACACACGCAACTATTGGTTTACTGTAGTCTCCCTCAGACAAGCTAAATATCACTAAATATCACTCTTACAACCGCCGTTCATGTACCATTTAGTGTCAAATGAACCGGTGTCCTGGTAGTCCCAGCGGATCCAGACACCCGGGATTAACCGTAGGCTACAATTAGACCCGGGTTGACTGTGTGTGTGGGGGGGGGGGGGGGGTGTTGATTGTGTGTGTGTGTGTGTGTGTGTGAGAGAGAGGGGGAGAGAGAGGGGGTGGGAGAGAGAGAGAGAGAGAGAGAGAGAGGGGGGGAGTGTGAGAGGGAGGGAGAGTGTGAGAGGGAGGGAGAGACAGAGAGAGAGTGTGTGTGTGTGAGAGAGAGAGAGAGAGAGAGAGAGAGAGGGGGAGAGAGACAGTGTGTGTGTGTAAGAGGGGGAGAGAGAGAGACAGTGTGTGTGTTTGTGTGTGTGTAAGAGAGAGAGGGGGAGAGAGAGAGGGTGTGTGTGTGAGAGAGAGGGAGGGAGAGAGAGAGAGAGAGGGTGAGAGAGAGTGTGTGTGTGTGTGTGTGTGTGAGAGAGAGAGAGAGAGAGAGAGAGAGGGAGAGAGCGAGAGTGTGTGTGTGTGTTTGTGTGTGTAAGAGAGAGAGGGGGAGAGAGAGAGAGAGAGAGAGAGGGGGAGAGAGAGAGAGAGAGAGAGAGAGAGAGAGAGAGAGTGTGTGTGTGCGGTGCGTAAAGGGCAGGTCTGGCGCGCGTCTGTCCACAGAGAGGTGGGTCCACCCTTTAATGACTGCGCGCCTATGAGGCGTTTCTCTCCCCGTCGGTGGAGCCGAGGCTGGGTGATAAAAAGCCACCGAGGTTCAGTGTCGTCCTGGTGCTGGACCTGAGCGGACCGACCTGCCAGACAGCAGGTGAGCGCCCGGGTTTTGGAGACGGAGACTTTGGGTTTTTGGCTGTTGCGCGTTATGGTGCCGTGCGTAAAAGTGGGGCTTTGTGAACATTAAGCTCGGAAAAACCCGAACCATGTGCTCGCTGTAAACCTGCAGGTCCTCAGTGGTTATTATGGGTCACACATGGACTTGGTTTTGGTTTTCTCTCCTCCAAGCCATCTTGCGTTATGGGTACGCGGATCCAGAGACCCTGGATGTGTGGATGATGATGCGTTTTTGGTTTTTATTCCTCCTTTCTGTTTTTCTTCAGACCCGATGGACCCCCCTGCTGAGGCCGAGGACCACTACTTCGTGTCCCACAAGGGCTTCAACCTGATCCGCGGGACCCACGACCCGTCCGAGGTGGACGGGATCCGGGACTACGAAGTCAGGGACTCCGATGTGTTTGTCGTCACATATCCCAAGTCAGGTGAGGACACCTGGGTCAATATTATGACACTGTGTTATATTATTATATATTATTGCATGTTATTATATGTTATTACATTATATTATATTATTATGTATTGTTACATTATATTAGGCTATATTATTATGTATTATTACATTGTATTATATATTATTACATTTGGCTATATTAAATTATTATGTATTATTACATTATATTATATGGTATTACATTATATTATTATGTATTATTACATTATATTATATTATTATATGTTATTACATTTTATTATATCATGATGTATTGTTACATTATATTATATCGTATTACATTACATTATGTTATTATGTATTATTGCTTTATATTATATATTATTACATTATATTATATTATTATATGTTATTACGTTATATTCACAGTAGGACTGTCTGCTTTCTTTTCTTTCTTTTTTTAAAAATTGGAAATTGGTTTTGAGGTATGTTGTTGTTGTAGTAATAGTAGTAGTAGTAGTAGTAGTGTGCATGTGTGTGTGTGTGTGTGTGTGTGTGTGTGTGTGTGTGTGTGTGTGTGCGTGCGTGTGCGTGTGTGTGCGTGTGCATGTGTGTGTGACATGTGGGATCCAGTCGAACAGTAAAAACTAATGTGCAAGATGCTTCCAATGGACGACGCCAGAGAGGCCGGATCCGTCTCCAAATGTTCCTTTATCTGGTTGTGATTGTAATTTGAACGTCCATTAGTTTATCAGGGTGGGAGGAAGTGGGTTGTGTTTCTGCAGTACAGTTGTGTACTGTACACCGGAGTGGCTTCACGCAGAGCCTCATCTCGACCCGGATGCCTTGGAATGAGAAACCCGCGCCTGCCAAGTAGTAGGGTAAACAGCTTAGACTCGTGCCCTCGGTGACGTGCCATGCTCCCCTGGGAGGCTGGGTCCTGGGAGCCAATGATCAGACAGAGACGACACCCTCCACTACACTTGTAGTTCTCAAGACCACTTTTTCGTGGTCTTGGTCTTGTCACGGCCTCGACAGTCTTTGGTCTCGGTCTTGTCTCGGTCTCAGGCCTCTCGGTTTCGCAATGTCTCGGACTGGCTGAGCGGTCTTGAAGGGATTTGTAACCTATAATATCCAGGCAGGCGCAGTTTTTTTTTTTTTTAATTCCATTTCAGTGATGCTGATATTATACAGTGTAATTTGGCTACTATAATGGGAAATAATGCAATTTCAAGTTGATAATTGTGTATCTTTAATATTTAGAATTAACGTTTCATCTATAAATTAAGTACAATTTAAATCAGTAACATATCTCCAATTCATTAGACTTTTTTTGAGGTGCAGGGTGATGTTGGAGGTTATTTAGATGACTTTAGGACTATAGTCATGTCAGTCCTTAACAGCACTCAAGAGTCAATCCTCATAGTGTAGAAATAGCGGTCATGCAATTGCTACACATATTTGATTTTTAGCCAATTGATGAAAACATTTATAGTGAGTTCACACACAAGACATCACTGTCTCTGTATTATTGTGCCTGTAGTTGAAATAATACAATCTCATATTTATACTAAGCAGCTGAACCGTATGGTGCTGAGGTTCTACAACTCATGCAAAATGGCAAAAAAAATCGTTTTTTTCGGTCTCGGTCTCGGTCTCGGTCTCGAGCTGAACTAGTCTTGGTCTTGGTCTGTCTTGGCCTTGGTCTTGGTCTTGTCTTGGTCTTGATACTCTCTGGTCTTGGTAGTGTCTTGGTCTCGGTTTAGGCAGTCTTGACTACAAGTCTACCCTCCACTGCAAGTGACACTCACTACATAGTGAGCCACACGCTGGGGCCCATCGGGTCGGCAGTGTGGGGGACAAAGTGAACCCCCCCGTGTTCACCTGGAGCCAAGCATGTACTCCACAACGTCTGGGAGTAAAGCTGAAGCCACATGGATACTCACTTAAACGTTAAGTTGCAAAGGAACTGGCTCGCATCCGCGAAGATGTCAGATCGCCGGACGTGGCGCTGAAATATTGGCGAGGGAGAAATGAGCTCTGTTTGGACATTGGTTGGCGGTGTTGGGCAGTAACGCGTTACTGTGATGTTATTACTTTCCCCAATAACGCGTTAGTGTATAAGGGATTACAATTTCCAAACAATAATTGCATTGCAGTTACTAATCCAAGTAATGCTGTGTTTGTTTTTTTGTCCTAGGTGGGCACTCTTATGAGCACAGGTCAGGGCAGGTCACTTAACGCCAAAAAGCTAATCGAAGGATAGAGGATGAGGGATGAGGGAGAGGCAGACTTTCTACAGCTGGAAGTAAAGTCATTATTTTGACTAATATTTTGTCTCACGCAAAGACGCAAAGAACATTGCCGTCCGTTGTAAACTTTGTGCTTTGGGCAGCGAAATAACTTTCAACCGTGAACATCGAATTAATCGACGCGTCGGATACGGTGCGTGAAACTGGTCGATGACAGGGTGGGGGGGGGTTTCAGAGCAGGACCCGGTGGAGAGACGTTCAGGGGACACGGTCTGGAGAAGCTCGTCTCTGGGTACATCGTAGAGGAGGACATGTTTCCACAGTTGACTCGCCCTCATTCCAACGCTGCTTCTTTTGTGTTTTGGAGGTTTGCTCATCCCTAGACCGATCTTATCTCCTATCAAACAGACGGTTTGATAAGAGGGCTGAGATGCTTCTACTAATGAGATACAATCGTTTTTTCATGTCTGAACATTAGGACATTGCTTAATGTGTCAGGGCAGCGATCACAAAACAAGAAGCTGAACACAATATCCGCCGAGATGTTGCAACGTTGTACGATATCAGTTAAAACGTATGGAGAGACTGTTGCTTTATTTTTATATATACATGTATAAATATATACATATACTGTATCCCATCAGGTTTGAGAGGCCCCAGTGTTGGCAGTTATGCAGTTTGGCTGATGGTTACAGGAGGTGTAAGGTTAATTATTGTTCCAATACATCGGATCCAATGGATCGTTATATA
Organism: Merluccius polli; assembly: GCA_030340625.1. Taxonomy (NCBI): domain Eukaryota; kingdom Metazoa; phylum Chordata; class Actinopteri; order Gadiformes; family Merlucciidae; genus Merluccius; species Merluccius polli. The sequence continues at coordinate 14,419 of JAOPHQ010001748.1, read as the reverse complement.
GTAATATAACTAGTAACGTAACTAATTACTTTTGATACCAAGTAATAAGTAAAGTAATATTATTACTTTTTGAAGTAGTAATTAGTAAAAAGCAACTTGCTGAGTAACTTGCCCAACACTGTTGGTGGGGTGTCCCCGGTCCCTCGCCTGGGATTTTTCCTCTGGTCAGCGTCTTTAAAGGTAGCTGGGAGTCGTCTATCTCCTGAAACGGCGAAGCCTTCGGTGAGCGGCGCCATAAGCTGCTGCTGAGTTGAAGCGCCTGGATCAGGTCATCCTGGATGTGCACAGTACAAGGAGGAGCAACGTAAAGCAGTCGGCCATCTCTGGCCCTCTCTCTGGCCGATCAGGCGGTGAACCCTTGATGTCGAAGCTCAGACCTCACGACGGTGACCACATGGTCACGCTGGCCATGGTGGTTTTTTTTGCGACTGGACATTAATGCACCTTGGAATGCACTATAAACACGTACTGTATGCCCACTACACGCGTATTTTATGAGCTGAACGCATTAAGCTGGCGGTTGTGGTGTTGCATCACTCCACACAGATTATAAAGCTAAATAATGCGGCTGTGTGGCCTGTGTGTGTGTGTGTGTGTGTGTGTGTGTGTGTGTTCACTCGGCGTTGCGTCGAGGGGAGCCCAGTGATCAGACCAGGCCGTTATTAAGTTTACTCTACTGTTGTGTTTGAGTTTTGATCGGTAAAAAGAAATCTCTGCCCACATGCGTGTGTCTCGCCAGGTGGAATGCTATGGGTTCTGTTTCTGCAGCGCCGCAGGTAACTGGACACCGCCGTGCTTTGGGCCCCGCATCGGACGTTGCGGTACACTGAGAATATTTCTGGCAGTCTCGCAAAATGGTGCACCAACACGTTGCGGTATTCCTTGTCTATGAGTACATGAGTGTAGTATTACTTGTGTATGGGTACATGAGTGTAGTATTCCTTGTGTATGGGTACATGAGTGTAGTATGACTTGTGTATGAGTACATGAGTGTAGTATGACTTGAGCATGAGTACATGAGTGTAGTATTACTTGTGTATGAATACATGAGTGTAGTATTACTTGAGTATGAGTACATGAGTGTAGTATTACTTGTGTATGAGTACGAGTGTAGTATGACTTGAGCATGAGTACATGAGTGTAGTATTACTTGTGTATGAATACATGAGTGTAGTATTACTTGAGTATGAGTACATGAGTGTAGTATTACTTGTGTATGAGTACATGAGTGTAGTATGACTTGAGTATGAGTACATGAGTGTAGTATGACTTTTGTATGAGTACATGAGTGTAGTATGACTTGAGTATGAGTACATGAGTGTAGTATGACTTGTGTATGAGTACATGAGTGTAGTATGACTTGTGTATGAGTACATGAGTGTAGTATTACTTGTGTATGAGTACATGAGTGTAGTATTACTTGTGTATGAATACATGAGTGTAGTATTACTTGAGTATGAGTACATGAGTGTAGTATTACTTGAGTATGAATACATGAGTGCAGTATGACTTGTGTATGAGTACATGAGTGTAGTATTACTTGTGTATGAGTACATGAGTGTAGTATGACTTGAGTATGAATACATGAGTGTAGTATGACTTGTGTATGAGTACATGAGTGGAGTATGACTTGTGTATGAGTACATGAGTGTAGTATGACTTGTGTATGAGTACATGAGTGTAGTATGACTTGAGTATGAGTACATGAGTGCAGTATGACTTGAGCATGAGTACATGAGTGTAGTATTACTTGTGTATGAGTACATGAGTGTAGTATTCCTTGAAGAGTATGAGCACATGAGTCGGTGTTACTTGAGAGTATGAGCACATGAGTCGGTGTTACTTGAGAGTGTGAGCATGTGAGTACGGTAACAGGCCTACTTGCCTTTGGGTTTGGTAGCACAACACATGAAGTTATAGCTCTCCGATTACAACTCAGGGATTTCTAAAGCATTGCAAGACGCTACAAAGGACTAATTATTACTTACCAGGATGATAATAGCAAACTTATACCCCTTTCTTTATGTTGGGAATAGGTCTAATTACACAATTACAATGTGACTCCATCGCCATTGAACAGGATAGATGGATGGACCTTGTATTCATCAAACCAAGCAGTAAAACCAGTGACTAACCCCAGTCTACCCATGACAAAGCAGTACACTATCTTGACCCAAGTCAACCTTGTCTGGCACGCTGCCTAAAAACACAACAGACTCGGCTGTCAGCATATTTAGGATGTTGAGCTTCGCTGATTACTAACGCAACAGTCATTAAGGCATGCTGGTCTGAACATATCTTACCCAATATATCAATGTAGTCGGAAGGCTGGTGTGGGGTATGAGCGTATATTACATCAGTTTGAGTACATGAGTGTAATATTACTTGAGTATAAGTACATGAATGTAGTATTACTTGAGTATTTCTTGAGAGTATGAGCACAAGTTGGTATTACTTGGGGGGGGGGGGGGGGGGGGGGGGGACAGATCATTTGTGCTGATGACAGCGCATATGGTGGGAGACGGTGTACCCTTTTGATTATTGTTTAAGCATAAAGATAATTATTATATTATATTACATTGTAAATGAACATGAATCCTCTCAAGTCAAGTCCATTTTAATTCAAGTGCAAGAACAAATGGATTAAACAAATGTACCACTTACAAAATCTGAAAATAATACATATAATACAAATACATAGCATAGCATATAATACAAATACATAGCACCACCTGACATTTCTTAAACTTGAGGGGCCAAACAAAAGACTGACTGACTGACTGACGTGACGTCAATATAAAACAAATCGTCGTGTCATTATATGTGCACGTTCCCCTCGTCCACAGTATTTTAGCCTATTCAATATTCGCAAAAACTAAATGTTGAAATAGTGGTAATATTTCCACATTCATTGATAAAATAACAGGGGATGGGAAGGGGGATGGCCGTTTTAGAAGGGGGATGATTTTGACGATCTTTATTTCAAAGGGGGATGCCATCCCCCCTCATCCCCCCTCACCTCGAGTGCTGCTTGAGAGTATGAGCACAAGTTGGTATTACTTGAGTATGAGCATGTGAGTACGGTGATAGGCCTACTTGCCTTTGGGTTTGGTAGCACAACATAAGTCTGGTCATACTATTTTGTAGTTAGTTATCACTGGAGGAGCGAGTAGTGATGAAATTATAGCTCTCCGATTTACAACTCATTACAAGGATTTCTAAAGAATTGGAAGACACTACAAATGACTAATTATTACTTACCAGGATGATAATGGCAAACTTATTCCTTCTGTTATCTCAGGAATAGGTCTAATTACACAATTACAATGTGACTTCATCGCGATTAGACAGGATAGACGGATGGACCTTGTATTCATCAAACCAAGCAGTAAGACTAACCCCAGCGATGGGGACAGCAGTCTATCCATGATGAAGCAGGAAACTGCCTTCACCTAGATCAACCTTGTCTGGCAACCTGCCTAAAAACACAGCAGACTCGGCTGTCATGTTTAGTGACATGTTTAGTTTTTCTCCAGACCTCGTAAAAGTGGTTTAACGTCCCCTAGGGGAGTCATGCTAGACCGCTTCAGGTCCTGCGGTGGTCCAGGTTGAGGGCCGAGTAGGAGAAGAACTTTTTTTACCAAATTCTGTGTGGACTGAAAGGATGGAGTGAGTGATGAAGTCCTGGCAGCGCAGGCTATGGCAGCACTGCTTACGATTGTTTTCAGTAGTCTTATCTTTGGCACCGCAATCTTCAGCCCATTGTTTGTCAGAGAGTTGTTTGGGCTCTAGTAATCTGGATCCAGCAAAGAAGAAAACTAATTCAAGCGAGTGGATGAAGCTTTCAGAAGTGGATTTTAATACATGTATTTCTACGGTGGCCAGTCTACAAGGTGTTGATTTGAGACCTTTAGACACTTTTTTTTACAGTTTACAAGTGCTGGCAGTGTTTGTGTTAAGTGCTTACAGATCCCCTCCTTCAGCAAAATGATTGGTGCGCATAGTTTTCTTGATTGCAGGTTCCAGAGTTTTTTTGCACAGCAGACGGACGGTTTCGTTAAAAAGATTGGGTAGTGGTCGCTGCCGCCTGCGGGAGGTGGAGTGGGTGTACTTGTGTGGGGTTGGGTGGCCTGCATTCAACAGTAGCCTATTAAGTTACAGGCTGGACTTGAATTACAGGTGGCTTTGTTGACTTGTATTTCGTGCATAAACTGATATGGAAACCCACTGAAAGCTTTATGCAGAGGAAATTCAGATATGGTTATATTTAGCTATAAATATGGAAGTGCTCAGATTACAGAAGTGCTATTACATTTGAAGTGATCAAATTGTAAATGCAGCCCCACCCAGACCCAGAGTCCAATCAGTCAGACTCAGGCCCAGGTGAGGCTGTAAAGCCTAAAACCTACTCCAGCACCTAAGAAAACCTAAACCTAAACCTAAAAAAAAAACTCTCAACAGGGTTACCATACCTACACAAAACCTGGACTTGTTACAGGGTTGCCATACCTTAAATAAAAATAAAAACAACCCCCAAACCCCACTGCCGCTACACCTCCCCAGTATTACACCAGGCTGGATCCGGGGGAGGCTTGCCGCAGACGGTTGCCCCAGGCGGTCGCTGCGCCGCCTCCTCCGCTCCTCCGCTGGCCGACGCTGCCGTTCAGGAGGGCCAGTGTTGAGGTGGCTGTCCGTGACCCGGGCTGGTGGCTCCGGAGCGGGTTTGGGCAGTCCTTATGTGTCCCTTCCTGGTCAGAGAAGTCCCGTCCGGGGTGCCAGTGTGGCAGTCCACCTTACCACACACCACCTAAGTGGCTTTTGCTGGGGCCCTCCGACACGGGACACATGTTGGTTGAAGAATGCGTTTATTGGAGCCGGTATTCGCCGAACGGATGTAATGTGCTGCCACGGCAGTGGCTTTCTCCCAACTAACTTCAATGTCTTGAACAGAGAGACATTGGAGAAATCACGTGTCAGATGGTGAATGGACCGCATTTATATTTATATAGCGCTTCTCTAACCCATGGCCACTCAAAATGCTTTAAAGTGTCTCACTGTCACCCATTCATACACACAGTCATACACACATTCATACAGCGACGGCGGTGTCGACCATGCAAGGAAAAAGCCAGCCAGCTACGCCAGATGTAGGCGTATTGCTCAGGGACACATCGACACATAGCTAGGAGGAACCCGGGATCGAACCAGGAACCCTTCCGGTCGCCGGACGTTGCCGGAAGGACAACATCATCTTGTTACGGACGCGTAGGAGAGGATGGGTCCGCTGAGATGATGTTCAAATGATGAAGCTGGATGTTGAAAATGCCTGAGGTAAGCTCTTTCTGACTTCCAGGGACGATCTGGATGCAGCAGATCCTTCGGCTCATCGAAGCCAAGGGTGACATCACCTCCGAGGAGCTCAACTTCGACCAGGTCCCCTGGATCGAACTCATAGGCAAAGGGAAGGAGTTTGTGGCGGCGCCGAGCCCCCGGCTGCGCGTCACCCATCTACCGTACCACTTGATGCCGCGGGCGCTCAGCCAGAAGAAGGGCAAGGTCAGCTGACCCTATAGTTGGATGGCTCGTCTATAATTGTATACTTTAATTTGTGAAATACAATCGGATATTTAGGACATTGTGTTCATGCCGACTAAAAATCCTCTCTCTCTCTCTCCTTCTCTTGAAGGTGATCTACGTTGCTAGGAATCCTAAAGACGTCCTTGTTTCCTACTTCCACTTTCATAAATTTGCAACCATGTTAGAGACACCAAAGGATTTCAATCACTTCTTTGAGAAGTTTATTAGAGGGGATGGTGAGAACACGATACGCCTGTATATGCCACTATGTGCTACAGTTTAAACATTAAAGCCCTTGATGGTTTCCCTTTTATAACCCGTTTTATGAGCCCACCTATCCTGCAATTCATCTCTTAATTGCAGTGTACGGAAACAGTTGGTTCGAGCACATGAAGACCTGGTACGCCCACACAGACCACATGCAGATCCTCTTCATCACCTACGAAGAATTGATTCAAGTAGGAACTTTATCTATTCGTGTTTATTAAAGGACAATTCGGGCGCAAAATGAGACCATATGATCATAGCACATGTCCACCGAGTTGGACCGTTCTCTGGGATCAGTTTTCATTCTAGTCCAATGGAACCAAAGTTATCGAAAACCGCTAATTAGCTTATAACGCTAATTAGCTCATAACGCTAGCTGTAGGGGCAGATATTCATGTAAAATAAATCGCAATTCTATACCACTAACGAGGCTCAAAATCGCACCACACTTCCACGGCAGCATAATGAGGGTCCCTACATGTAAAACGAAAGCATTGAGGACTTTGTAAGTGTACAGACAGTTTATTAAAGAGAAAGTTTAGAAAGCCAGTGCCTTCACGAAAACAAGCGGGCGCCATCTTTGGAAAACACTCACGACCAGTCGAGCGCCGAACGCCGTGCAACGTAACGAGTCGGAAGAGGCGAACACATGAGATGTCAATGAATCAGAAGGTGTGCGATCGAGTAGAAGGTGTGCGAAGTGCGAACAGTGCGTGTGCATAGAGAAGAGAAGAAAATGGTTTGTGTTTGTGCTTTTCCCGGCTTTATTTTACATAAATATGCTGCCCCCACAGCTAGCGTTATAAGCTAATTAGCAGTTTTCAAGAACTTTGTTTCCATTGGACTAGAATGAAAACTGATCCCAGAGAACGGTCCAACTCGGTGGACATGTGTTATGATCATATGGTCTCATTTTGCGCCGGAATTGTCCTTTAACTCTTCTGTGTGAATGGAGGAATTATTATTTCCATTGACTCGATGTGAAAGTAATGGTAACTGCGCTTGCCGACGTGTTTCCCTATCTTAAACAGGACCTTCGGGCGTCGGTGGAGAGGATCGCCTCGTTCCTGGGCAAAAACCTGACGGACGCGCAGCTGGCCGACGTGGTCAAGCACAGCACCTTCAAGAACATGAGATTGATCCCCCAGGCCAACTATGAGATGGTCTCAGATGACCTGCTCAACCACCACAATGGGACGTTCATGAGGAAAGGTAAAGGACACTCAGCAGTGGGTCTGCAACACGCACACCAGGCAGCGCAACACCCAGACTACAGGTATAGCACAAAACACCCACTTGGCTCGAATGGGCTTAAGGCAATGTAAGTAAGTAAGTAAGTAAAGTTTATTTCGTATATTACCTTTCACAGAGCAAGGTCACAAAAGTGCTTCACAAGAGTAAAACTGATAAAACAAATAAGACCATAAAACAGTGCAAAGAAACAAACAATAAAACATGGCAACAACACACCTTCAAAACTCACACTAGACGGCACGAGGCGGGAGAAAGGTCAGTTTGAACACATTAGTTGTATAAATGTCACATGATACGGACGTGTAAACCTTCAGCATTCATAATATTTTTTACCACATTTTTTTTTACAACCAAAGTGTTGGCGGTAAACACAGTCAAACTCGTGACTTTGGGCGTCGGTGGTGCGTGCCAATCTTTACTCTGTGATTGTCCGCCGTGCGAAACACGCCCACGGCGATGTTTTGGACATACATTGAACCCGTTGACACTTTATGTAATTCATGCGGTTTTGTACACGGGTTAAACTCCTTGGTCACACTTGAAAGAAGAAGTTGTTTGAGTTTGAGGGTTTTTCTGTATACATAATCACGGTTGATCACTCTTCATGTGTCAACACCATGTTTGTGTATACAGAGTTGGACGCCTGAATGAGGCTCTTAAAGAATGCAGTCATGAGTTGTTCTCTTCTCTTCTCTTTATCTCCTTTTTGCAATAAATAGGGACGATTGGCGACTGGAAGAACCATTTCACCATCGCTCAGAACGAAATATTTGACCAAGTCTTCCAGAAGGAGATGAAGGACTTCCCCGTGTCTTTTGTCTGGGACATCAGAGATATTGTGCAAGTTACTGTATAACCATTGAACAACTTTTTTTTAAACTATTTTATTTCCCTATATTGAATGTACAGAACCACTGTGGCTGCTAATCATGAACATGACATCATTTGAACAATAAAACAAATACAATCATGGCAAATTACAAAAAAAACAACTGCTGCTCCTTTTTTTATGCTCTGGCCATATGGCCAATTATAGTTCTGCTTTTTTTCACAGATTGCAAATGACCAAAGTAAGACGTAGAACACAGATTCATTAAAATGTGTGATTGGTCATCCATCTTTAAAAGATGGTTGATTAGCCAAGTAAAACCATAAACCCATTACATGGTTTGTTGACAAAATAGACTTTCGGTTCCAAATTAAAACATTTGATTTGACATAGTTTTGGGCAATTATGCGATTGTGCCTGCAGCATTTATTTGGGCAAAATATTATTGCAATGCTTTGGTCAATAACATTTAGTAGTTAAATGATGCATTTCATATTGTGGTAACTTTGTGACTTTAGTCACACACATGACAACACATAAACCGAATGGATAAGACCAAATGTGTGGGGGGGGGACAAAACATGTCTTTACAAAGAAATGCCAAAACATAATCTATTCTGTATACATGTGTCATGTGTTTCTTCCCCCTCAACTGCTGTCTATTGATTCCCCCAAACTGTTATCTAAACATATCTAAATGCAAACTGTTACATAAGTAAACGTAATTTGTTGCACATGATTATTTGAGGGTCATCAAATCTTTTCAGGGAATTGTGTATGTGGTTGGTTGGTCTACAGCCTCACCTGGCCTGAGTCACACTGATTGGACTCTGGCTGGGTGGGGCTGCACACCTGTGGTGCAGAGCAATCATGGCACCCGGGATAAACCAGCTATCACCACACACTCTAGATAGAGAGCCACTGTCATGGCAGCACGTCACATCTGCTCGGTGAAAACCATCTCCAATAAACGCATTCTTCAACCAACGTCGACCTGTGGTCTGAGGTGGCGTGTGGCAGGAGATACTGCTACACTGTGTAGCAGTATCTCCTGCCACACGCCACCAAAGTCATCAAATGTGATTTGATCATTTAAAATATACAAACACACACGCACACACACACACAGCCTTCAATCTTGTGATTTGTATCTGGCAACCATACCCTGTAGCGCAATAGCTCGACATATTGTTTTATTCAAACCACAACACCCTTGAGAAATTAATGGATCTTGTAATAGAGCTTTTCGCCATGTATGGTTACAACATTTCCTTTTGAAAGTGAGCGACTCTGGCACGAGTCTCTGTGAAACACCTGGTTACACCTGGGTGACCCCACTGCCTGTCCATCACCAGAGACCAGAGCCTGGCTTCATTAAGGAGGTGGACTCCCAGGGACCTGTGGTGCTTTTCTGTGGCCAACAAACAGCTGGATGACCCCAGCGACGCGAGTCCATCGACATAGAGGCTTGTACATCAGAATGCATCATGGGATTTTTGGCCGGCGATACTCCGCCATATTGAGAGGACTCAAGCGAGTTGTAGTAAGCTGTGGAGTGTGTGGATGTGGGGTTAGCTGGTTTACAGCCTCACCTGGCCTGAGTCTGACTGATTGGACTCTGGGTCTGGGTGGGGCTGCACACCTGTGGTGCATGAGAGCAATCATGGCACCCGGGATAAACCAGCTATCACCACACACACACTCGGGGGACAGCCACTGTCATGGCAGTGTGTTACATCTGCTAGGCGAATACCATCTCCAATAAACGCATATCTCAACCAAGATCTACCCGGGTCCTGTGTCAGAGGGCCCCAGCAAAAGCCACTTATGTGGCGTGTGGTAGGGTGAACTGCCAAATAAAAATCCTAAATCAATGTCAATATAACCTAGGCTAACAAAAAGAGGCTGAAGACCCGCCTCTTTACCCAGGCCTTGGTTTTTTTTGGTTGTTTTAATTTCTATTCTTGTTTTTCATCACTTGTAGACTACCATGGGATTATTAAAGGCTGTATAGAAATCCCACTTCACACTGGTAGCGACAGCCTGGCTTCCTCTACCTCTTCCTCTAACCATCTTCCAGGCCCGCTGCAGTGACCGCTCCCGAGTCCCTGAATTACAAAACGCCCAAGAGACAGTCGGCTGCTTCGTGGGCCTCTGGCCAGGACTGGTACATCTTGCTTTCTCCAGAGGAAAGAAGCCATGTAGGCTTCTTCTGTGAGCTCACAAACGGCAAAAATAATTCAGATTTCATTCAATTACTACTCAACACTGTCCTCCTTGTTTTAAATGTCTTCACACAGTGTGAGTCACACACGTAGGAGTCATCAATTCGGTGGTGATTTGATGTAGCTCATTACTAATGATGACAAACGAGAGCCATTTTTTGATTGAATGTCCCAAACGAACACATTTGATTCGACATATTTTGTCATACTTTCTGAATTAGTCTGGTGAGTAGCCAGTACAATATTTACGTGACACTTACTTGGTCAATTACATTTAGTAGTTTAATGACCCGTTTCATGTGTCACTTTGTGGTAACATCAGTTGTAAATTGGTCTCTGTATGACATGGCAGACAATGACTAACATGGGTGACCTGAATGGATGAGGCCAAATGCAAGAAAAAAAACACGTGAATTAAGCGATATATTCATAAAGAAATGGCCCAACATGCGTTCTTGTTTTAGTCAACCAGTTGCCGCCCTCTATTGGCTTAGTTAGGTTCCTGCAAACAACACCAACCCACCCAGAAGCAAACCGAACCAACATTTAATTAATTTATTTGTTTCTGGTTATAAATCTTTAACCTTGGGTAAACAGAATGGGCTAAACATCCTGTTCACTTTGCCAAAGTTCTCCCATCCAAACAACAGTTCGAAATCTCAGAGATTTAAATCCCAACTGTTCAGTCCTTTCAAAAATAAGTGATTTTAAGTTGGGATCAGCCGTGTCATGTCATTCGAATCCGTTTGGCTGGAGTGAACGATACAAGAGTCCCTTTTTATTGTTTCCCGTTTTAGTCCTCATCACTCCCCTCCAGAGGATTAAAATCCGGATCATCTTCGTCCAGGTCCAGGTCGTCGATGTCCTGGAATAACGACTCATCCACTTCCACGTTGTTTCCGGCTGAGCGAGGAGGAGGAAGAGAGGAGCACATTTATGTTAAGACCAATACACGACCTAAACCACTTCCACGTACGATGTTGCGTTTATCATTCTCAACAGAAACCTGAGCTGAGCAACTACGCCGATAGGGCCTGTACACCGCAATGACCGCCTCCATTTTGGAAGCATATAGGAACATTGGACTGTAAGTTGTTGTGTTGGTAGTCATAGTTCTTTGGTCATTTTTCAGTCTTTAATTGTGAAATGATTTGTCATTATGGGGAGACATTGTTGTGTTTAGACTGCCACAGCGTTTCTCATGCAAAATGTGGCAAAACAATGTTTTCATTAGCCCAGGTTACGGTATATTTACGCTGATTTAGGATGTTATTGCCAGTAAAAAACAAGCCCTATATGCTTCAGCTTCTTGTACATAGCTGAAGGAACACACACACACACACACACACACATTACCTTCTTCAAGGAACTGAATATCAGATGTGTCAAGGTTGTGGTCTCTCTCAAAGAGCTGTTTACCTAGTAGAATTTTTGTTGTGTTAGTTATTTATTTTACATGTTCAAACATTTTACATTTTTATTCAGTTCAACCACAGATACAGCGACACAATCAGAATGCTTACCGGTAAGTTTTAGTTTTCCTGCCTGCTCCTCGTCTTTCTGTCTTCTCCGTCGTATCTCGGCCACCTCCATCTCAAACCTGGCTTTCCATGCAAGGAAGTTTTCTATGGTGACCACTGTGCCTTGGAACGCTACCTGGGATAGATAAGAGAAGATAAACATTTTAAATCGCATAAATCGTGTTCAAGTTCGAGCTGAAACAGAGGGTTCACTCACACTTTAAAGTGTGCTGCACATACCTTCTCAGCCTCCTCTGCCTCTCTTTCTTGACGCACTTTTTCCTCCTCCCTTCTGTTTTTTATCTGGTCGACCATTTCATTGAGTTTTTCTTGCACCGCTGTGACCAGGGTGAAAATCATCACCATGCCCAGGTTCTCCTCCGCCTGCAACCCGAGAGAGCAGTGCATGCCACCAGTCACGCTACGGCTACAACTGACAGGAACACATGACATCTCCAAAAGTGAGGGAGGAGAAGAAACAGAGCTAGCCTGTCTGATCCCCTCCGGCACGGCAGGTCCAAAGGATCGGTCTCCTCTGGTTTTTAGCCTTGAATTACTAACAGACCTCTACTGGAGGAGCTCAAGATGCATTCAGGCTCGCAAGGGGTTTGTAAGTATACTAGTCTGGCTTACCGGATGTAGGTTGTTGGTATAAGCCCTAAAACAAAGCGTGGAGATAGGTCTGACGATGCGAGACTATAGGTAGACCAACAGAGGAACCGTGAGGAGATGCAACCCAGAAACAGCACAGACCTGCTGCTGCAGCAAGGTCAGGATCTCTTCCTCATCTCCATCCTCCAGATTCTCCCGAGAGAAGATCTCCCACTCTGGGGGCTCGTCTGGGTACTTCTCCACATACGTGAACTTTAGTGTTGCTTCAACGGCTGGGGGATGAAAAAGTACAGGACAATGCAAAACCTGCGGTTGAGTACTAGAGAAAAATAGTGTTGTTTTTTTCCCCCCAGACCAACGTTATCAATCTACCCCAAGTATAAGTGTTTGAACCATTCCTCCAGAGTGTTTATATATATTTCCAACTGCCATATATTTCAATTGTCGCTACTGAGCATAGGACTGTCCATTTAATGCCGAGTAGTGGTTAAGTAATGAAGACACAAATGTGAATTTAGTTAGGCCTTGGGAAATAAGAAGTTGCAATAAAATAATCTTCATATCACTGTTGGCCACAGCACCTAGAGAACATTGAAACGGTGGTCTACACGCGAGGTCATGTCTATATACGCATATCAACTAAAGAAATGTCTGTCAACTTTACCAGTAATCATAGTGGCTGGAAAGCACAAATGTATGTACTCTGGAATAACATTACAGCCGTAATATCGATAACAGTGTTGATTTATCTAGAAGATTAGGGATGAATAGTTTTAGGTTTAAAGTTAGACAGGGACAGAGGCAGGTCTGTGTTTGGGAAAGCCATGCCTGCAAACACAGACGACATTTAAGCTGTACCCCATTGTGGCGATTCGAGGGGTTACATAACTTTGTTTTCGAGGGGAAGTTTGTGTTCGTTTAAGACAACTTGTTATTATGTATGTGTTTTTTTTGTTTAAGGAAATCAGTTGACAAACTTGACATCGGTGTCACCTCCGGGGCGTACTGGGAGCTGCGTCTGTGAGGGACGTCCCAGACACATGTACTCACTTTCGTCGTTTTCCCCTGCGTCTGACGTCACTGTGATGGTGAAGCTGATGGGCTCATCTGACAGCACTGGAGACACAGATCACAGGTTATGGTTATGGTTATGTTCATGTCCACTGCACACGGTACACAAAACGCCATGTGCACTGTATATCTTGCACATCCACACTTTTGCACACGTTGCACATACTTGTTATTGTATGTTGTTATTTGTATAGTTATATAGCTTCTTATTTTATGTTTCATTGCAATATTTCATTCTTATACTTCACATGCATGTCCCTGATAGTCCCTGTTTGTCCCATGCATCTTCTGGTTCTGGTTCTGGTGGCAACGCCTCAGACAGTCCGCCTGGCGGTCCACATGCCAGTACCATCCTTAACCCACAGCATGGGGACTAAACAGCTGCTGGTCCTGCATGGACACCCCTGGTCCCTGGTCTCCACAGGGAGGGGACCCATGAGTATTATAAGACCGGTCTAAACAGGCATGGCTACAGCGAGGTAGCCAAAAGAGCTAACTCCTAGCTACAGTTTTGCAGTGTTTCAGCGTGACACGTCCACGTCTTCACCTGTGTACGAGTCCGGATAAATGGACTCAATGGCCTCCAGCTCGTTCCTCTGCTCCTCGGCGTAATCCGTCATGTTTCCTGTGGCCTTTTTAATGATCAATAATTCTAATAATCACTCAGTGATCAGAAACCATCCCCGCTAACGGCGCGAGCGCTGGTCCGGTCCGATCGACGGCATCGGACATCGACTCGTAGGGTCTGAGCAGAAACACACGCGCGTGTGTGTGTGTGTGTTTCAATATGAAACTAATATTAAACATCGAAAGCAAGAGATATGAGATTAACAATAACTCACGTTATGAAGATATAATAATAAGAAATATATATATATATTTTTATATATATACATTTTTCGAGATCGACTATTTTGGTCTGGGACCAAAAAAATAATAATCACTGCGGCGTTCACAGCAAGCGAGATGATGAATCAGGTCGCAATGTCTTTAGCAGGCTAGTGTTCAATGGAGGGAAAAAAAAGTTTTAAAAAAAAGCAATGAGGTTTTGGGTGTGGAGGGGG